>CAWUDS030005175.1:0-60696 GCA_963859935.3 Lathyrus sativus | reverse complement strand
TTTGGGGTACAATAGTGGGTTTCTCTCACGAGAGTCAGAGGATATCAAGACAAAATTCAGCCCAGTCAGGGGTACCTTTTCAAGACCATGGGTATTTTTCATGACGTATTTCAACCCCCATGGCTGATCAGATCTTCGAATCAACATACAGCCCAGCCAGAGGCATATCATTCAAGGCCATGGGTGTTCCTCATGGAGTTATTATCATCATCTTGGTGGTAGTAGCTTATAAATTTTTCTCCATCATCCTTTTTGTGATGGGTTTGACATCCTTTTTGGTGTCATGACTAGCGTATGTTTTCCATTATTCTTTTGGTAATGGATCCCCTACATCCTTTGGTGTTAGGGTTGACCTGTTTCCTCTCCATCATCCTTTTGGTGATGGGTCTGACATCCTTTTGGTGTCATGATTAGCGTTTATTCTCCATTATCATTTTGGTAATGGATCCCCTACATCCTTTTTGGTGTTAGGGTTGATTTTGTTTTGCTCCATCATCTTTTCGGTGATGGGTCTAACATCCTTTTGGTGTTATGACTAGAGTTTCCGCTCCATCATCCTTTTGGTGATGGTTCTAACATCCTTTTGGTGTTATGACTAGCGTTTCCACTCCATCATCCTTTTGGTGATGGGTCTAACATCCTTTTGGTGTTATGACTAGCGTTTTCGCTCCATCATCCTTTTGGTGATGGGTCTGGCATCCTTTTTGGTGTCATGACTAGCGTGTTTTCCATTATCCTTTTGGTAATAGACTCCTTACATCCTTTTAGTGTCATGTTTGCTTGGTTCGCTCCATCATCCTTTTGGTGATGGGTCTGGCATCCTTTTGGTGTCATGACTAGTGTGTTTTCCATTATCCTTTTGGTAATGGACTCCCTACATCCTTTTGGTGTTAGGTTGATTGTATTTCACTCCATCATCCTTTTTTTGATGGGTCTGGCATCCTTTGGTGTCATGACTATCCCATTTCCATTATAATTTTTGGTAATGGACTCCTTACATCCTTTTGGTGTCGGTTTGCTTGTTTCGCTCCATCATCCTTTTGGTGATGGGTCTGGCATCCTTTTGGTGTCATGACGAGTGATTGTTCTCCACTATCTTTCGGTAGTGGGTCCCTTACATTCTTTTGATGTCAGGGTAGTGTGTGTGAGTGTACTGCCATCCTTTTGGTGGTAGCGACATTTGCAAGATATCCAGTATTTCATTCCCAAGCATTTTATTTATTTTTTAGACAAATTCAGTGTCTTCTACCTTGAAAAATGAACGCTGCAGCAATTCATCTTACTCGGTCTAAGCCAATTAGATAGGGGCATCTGTCGCACCCTGAATTCGTCCTACCCGTGTATAGTTTCATCTATACATCGATCCGTTAACCGTTATCAAAAAATCCAAAAATAAAATGTTGTCTCTACTTTCATTCTTCTTATTGCCTTAATCCAAGTTGTTACAAAGAGGAGTTGGGCGTGTGAATAGCATGAATTGAGTTTCATTGGTCTTGATTAGGTCTAACATCTAGGATAGGGTTTGTAATGATTCAAAAGGGACAATGTTGAGTGAGGTTCAACGGTTAGGCAAGATTTCAAGTTCAATAAAGGCTATGGTGTATTTGAGGTTGCGGCGAAGGTTGTCCGCCAATTAAGATCAATGGTGTGTGGGTCAAAATATTAAGCTGTGTTGAGTTCAATGGAGAGTCGTGTGGAACCTATCAAAGATTTCATGTCAATGCATTTGTTGTTTATTCGCTTCATGGTGAAAGTTGGTTTATCATTATGAGCGGAGAAGTTTGAAAGGCAGATTCATCTTGATTCGAAGCCTTGATTTGTTTCAAATTTTGAGATAAGTGTAGGTTACTTATGTTATAATTCTTTCAAATTCCAAATTCAATACTTTTCCGAATCCCTTCAAGAATTGATTCTAATTTCTATTCAAGTCTCACTTTCAAGTTCATTTCCCTTATATTTACAACAAGAACTCTATCAAAAAAGGGTGTATTCTTTTCCATTATTTTTTTTTGTAAAGCCCACTACAAGAAAATTCCACAATTCAAAAGTCCTTTGTTCAAGTTTTCTAAAGCCCATTGTTTATTTATTTTTTACAAAGGTTATCCCAATGATCTATAAAAAAAGAGAAGCTCATTTCATTAATTCAATTAACAAGGCCCATGAACCTATGTTTTGTTTTTTATCACTAAGCTCATGCCATAAGGAGTTTTGCCAGTAAAGAAAGAATAAATGATAGACAAATTGTCTTTGTACAAATCACATAGTCCACACCATGATTTACAAGCATGACTGCAGCATACCCACAAAATCCTCATCTTGCACAGAAAGTGTTCACAATTTGAGCCCACACAATACAATCAAATGGCTAAATATAAAGAAAAAAAAGGGAAAATAGAGGATTCACAAAGGTCCAAGCATTAAAGCTCTTACTCGAACCTATGCCCTACCTTGACTATAACCAAGAAACCAATTTTCATAAGTGAGCCACCATAATCCCTAAGTCTGCTATGCAAATACCAATCCATGCTTCAGCCCATCATACGAAACCGACTCCGCCTTGAACGATCAACACAACCACCTAGCCATTACTCTGTGAAATAACACAAAATGAAGTAAATATCAAACTTATGTTGCAATTCATAACCGTACATGCTGCAAAAGACAAAACAACCACTACCCTGCTACAAACTCACACCAGACAAACTCTGATACAACCAACCAAAAACCCTCCAACAAGCCATAGCCTACAGCCTGCACAAGCCACACCAGACAACAACCTGCTAAACCATACCCACACAGAATTGTACTGACAAAACCATTATTGCAAAACCACAACAAGGGCCACGCCAGACAGCCAACATTTTGAAAGCTTGCTTTAAACCAATTCATAACACCACACAAATCGGATGAAAACAACAACACCAAAACAATCATCAACATTCCAACACCCTACACACTTCTTCAACCTCAACACCTTCTTCCTTCAACCCTAACAACACAACCATCACCTCTCTGTTCTTTAAAACCTTTCTTCTTCACCAACCGCAAATAACCCTAAACCTCACCTTTTCTTCTGAACCTTCTTCTTCTACAACCTCAACTCAATAGATTTTCAAACTCATCTTTCTCAAGAACAAATCCATGTCTTCCCTTCCCCAAAGCTCACCTTCCGACCACCATTAAATCAGTTACAACCAACCTTCAACAATCATCCAAAACCATAATCTTCAGTCCAACTTTCAGCTTCAAAATAACAACAAAACCTGCACGAAGCTAAACCAAAATCTATTGATCTTGAAACAATCCAATAACCATTCGAAACCTACTCATCTAAACCTCCATTTCCATTTACCAAACACCAAAACTCCATAGATGGAACTTTGAACCTCCATTTGTTCTTCACTCAAACGCAAACACTGTTTCTCTTCTCCATTAACAGCATCAACCCATTTTCACTCTCCACCATCGAATCTCAAATCCACCATGAAAAACCATCTCCGAACTCGTCACTTCGAAACTCACCGAAACCTATGAACAACAACCACGTTCTTCACAAAAACCAAATCCACTCCATCAAAATTTCAATCCCTAACCCCTTTCCGTCGCAGAAGAAAACCATTTCTCGACACCTATACAACATCTCCAGACAAACCTTCAACACCCCAAAAACCCAGAACCAACACTTCCGCCATCTCCAAAACTGTGAAAACCATCCGCTACTTTCGAACCTCATGAAACCATTCCGCCGTTCACCAACACTCACCTCCACAGAATCTCAACCAACACCACAATCAAAACCATTTCTCCATTTCCAAACAAACCTCACCTTCACCAACCCAAAATCTCCCAAAACCCGTTACCGTCTTCTTCATCCTACCTCACGACCCATGTTAGTTCAAATCAAAAGCGGAAGAGGGAGTGAGAAACAGAGTTGGATCCAAAGAGGACTTGCTAGCGAAGTTGTGTCGCGCGATTATTGTGTTGTTGTTTTGTCAGCATTAGAAGGTTGGAGGTTACGAGATGGCTTACGTGGTCTTGCTTGGGTTTCTCGCATAGGCAAAATGTGAGTGAACAATGTGATATAGTCTGCATTTGGAAAAGGAAAGAGGTTGTTGCCCTCTTTTGGGATATCTTAGTGGGTTTGAGGCCATCGGGTTCTTTGGCCCGAGTTTCATGGCTTCAGCCCAAGTCTTTTTTTTTTGTTTTTTTTGTTTGCTTGCACCCATGTGTTTCTCATCATTGGGATGATGGGCTACTTGGCCCAAGTGACTCCCATCTTTTGTGCACACACTCCATTTATCTACACCCCTTTGTTATCATTAATGTGTTTTATATTTTGTTTTAGTTTTCTTAAAAAAAAAACAGTTTGTAAATATATTGTATTATTATTATTAATTATGTTTATATATTATATTTCTGTTTTAATTTTCTTTTTGTAAATATATTATGTATATTATTATTTTATGTAATTACAGTTTTAGATATTTAGAGTTTTATTTAAATTTCTTAACTTTTTCTATTTAGAGTTTTATTAAATTTCTTAACATTTCCTATTTAGATTTTTAATAGTATTTTTATCTCGCATTTGTTATTGGGCATTTTATCCCATTTTCATTTGCTTTGGTTTATGAAGAAACTTCCGTAATCATTACCAGTCAAACTATTGATGAATAATGTTGGATCCGAGACCACCTCCTTTCTCTCCTTATTCTTCTTCTTTTCGATTTCATTTTGACTTTCTATGATCGATGAAGTCTTGTATCCGCAAAACGAGATCCACTGTTTTTTTGGCCCGTGCGACACAATTCAATTAGAGAACGATCCTCAATATCGTTTCTCTATCTTGTCCTTAGCATGGAAATCAATACGCGACCTTTTATAGTTTGCCTTCCCTTATAAGCCGAGCTAAGACGGTTTAGCGTTACATTTGTCCCGATTCAATTCAAAAATATTGTCAAACCATCTCGAAAATAAAATTATCTTCGTATTGAATTAAAAAGAGGGGATTAAGTGTAGACTTCTTCCTCTTCGAGTGTCGAGATGCTCACTGTAGTGTGGGTGGTTTTGATACTCGTCTTTCAATACAAAGACACTTCTACCTTCCTCTCCTAAAAACCTCGGCCCCGTACCGAGTACATTTTCAAACCTCGGCCCCGTACCGAGTACATTTTCAAACCTCGGCCCTGTACCAAGTACATTTTCAAACCTTGGCCCCGTACCGAGTACTTTTCAAACCTCAGCCCCGTACCGAGTACATTTTAAAACCTCGGCCCCGTACCGAGTACATTTTCAATCTCGGTCCCGTATCGAGTGCACTTTTCATAAATAAATTGGTTCTCTTTGTATTGAATTAAAAAGAGAGAATTGAGTGTAGACTTCTTCCTCTCTGAGTGTTGGGATGCTCACTGTAGTGTGGGTGGTCTCGATACTCGTCTTTCAATACGAAGACGCGACTTTATCCACCACCTCTCATTTTCACAACTTCTTTCCGCAACCTTTCTCACCTAAAACCTCGGTCCCGTACCGAGTGCATTTTCAACTTCTTTTTATAACAAAAACTTGAATGGTCGTGGAGTGGTTAGGCGTAGGCCTTCTCCTATCCCGAGTGCTTGACATTTACCGTAGGGTTTACAATCGCAAAAGCACTTACCATTCAAAACCAAAAATACTTTAATAAGAGAATGAAGTTCTCTTTGTATCGAACTAAAGAGAGGGGATTGAGTGTAGACTTCTTCCTCTCCGAGTGTCAGGATACTCACTGTAGTGTGTGTGGTCTTGATACTCGTCTTTCAATATGAAGACACTACGTTCGCCACACATTTTTATAACAAAAACCTTGAAATAAAGAATTGGGTACTACCCGCAAGGGGTTACTATCAGAGGACCTATCTCATCCCTAAAAACAATCTCACCAATCAAACGTGACACCTTGCCTCGCACGGCGAAAATCAACTTTTCAAAAAGGATGTGTTAGATCCGTTCTACCGCAAACAGGTAACGCATAAGTCTCCTCACATGCGAGCAGCAATACACCTAAGTTGCTAGAAAGCACACGATAACATCATCCACAAAAACACCAGTTACCCGTAGTAGCACGAACTACGTTGCTCTGATTTCTCTTGCATGTTGAGAATACGTAGGCATAGGATTGCCACAATCCTAGCGAGCACCCTTTTCTCTTTTCTACCCTTTCTCAGAAAGACATGCTACGTCCGTTCTACTGCAAACAGGTAAAATTTAAGTCTCCTCACATGCGAGCAGCAAAACACCTAAATTGCTAGAATGCGCATGACAGCAGCGTCTACCAAAACTCACCTTCAAACCGTAGGCCGAACTACGGCTGCTCTGACTCTTTACGTCTTTAAGTAAAGATACGTAGGCACAAGGGCCACAATCCTTGCCGAGCACACTTCCCCTATATCTGTTGTTCCTCGAACTACGTCGACTCTGACTTTCTCACATCTGTTGAAAATACGTAGGCCTAGAACTGCGAAGTCCTACTGAGTATGTTCTTTTTTCATCCTCGTTATCTCCTTTTTCCCTGTTTCTAAACCCTTCTCTTTACCCCCTAGTAACACACTTTTATAGCATAATATTTTAGCAAATATAATCATACATCGACAAACAAATGGTTCCCATCGAGTACGATGGATGCGAGGGGTGCTAATACCTCCCCCTCGCATAACCGGCTTTCGAACCCGTTCTTGGTCGCGAGACCATCTTATCCATTTCTTTCTTAAGGTTTTCTCGATATTTTCCTTTCCCCTCATGGGATAAATAAAGTTCGGTGGCGACTCTTCTGTCTATCGTTTTCGCCTCCCCGTCGTTGCACGATGCATTTTTCAAGTAGAGACACCTAGCCATTGGGTCAGTCCGGAACAATAATATTCTCCCTGTTTCTTGGGGTGTGTTTGACAATAAGAAGAAAGTGTTAAGAGAGAAATAAATGAGAAAGAATATGAAAAGAGAAATAGAAGAGAAAGAAGTGTTTTTAATAATTGAAAAGACAAAAATATCCTCATACTAAAACATGCAATTTTATTATTATTATAATTTAATTTCAAATATAAATTAATTTAGTTTTTTATTATGTTAATTCATAAATTAAATTAATTATTTTTACATAAAAAATAAATTAATGTTTAATCAATTGTACAAATATTTTATTTTAGTCAAATTAGTTTATTACTATTATTAACTATTATTAGTTTTATATGATTAAATTATGACTGTTTCGGACTGACCCAATGGCTAGGCATGACCCAATCCACTTCTGCTCCCAGAACGACCCAATTGCCTAAGTCCAACCAAATTGGGGGAGCATTTACCTTTCTGCCACTCCACCAGGGGAGGTTGACTGGTTTACCCATGGTCCAACACTTCTCCTCGTCAGTCCTTATCTGTCGCGCATGGTCCCACCACCCAGCATCGCAGACGATTGTCTCTGGCCCACTTCAGGTTCTGATCAGCCATCAAGATCAGTGGCATCATCTGTGGGAAACTATGTTATGCTTGTCTTTCTTCCATCCTAGATTCAAGACCAAAACAGTTATTCCAAACTATGATCATGGCCATCCGTGACAACACCCATGATGCTCGCAATGCTGCCTTCCTCCCTGTCAACAAGACTGATACTGACGGACAGAACCACCTATTCTCCCTCTCCTGTTCGCACTGATCACAATGAGGTCCAACTCATCCCGGAGCACCAGTCAGTTCCAGTTCCGCCCAACGCCGACCCGGCCATGGCGGCCCTCATCGAGGCTATCAACAAGACCAACCTCCTAATCCTCCACCAAAATGCGAGGATTGGAGCCCTAGAAGATTCTAGTCGTCCAAGATCCCCTCCACCGAGGAAATAGCGTCATAGATCACAGAGTCCTCCTCCCCGACGCGAAAGGAATCGTCGGGAACCTCTAGAGCCAGAAATCTAGACTGTCAGAAAGTGCGACCACATCTCTCCCAGGAACCAACATCCCCCGCGACCCAAGAGGACCAGAAGAGATTAATGAGTAGAGTCCCAATGTTTGCCTCTGCCCAGATCCAAGGGTTGAGCACGGACCCCATCTCTCCGTCATGGTCCAGTAGCAGTAGTGACGACGAGCCTCATGGCCCGTTGTCCCAAAAGATTATAGCCATGCGCCTATCGAAGGGATTGGAGAAACCCCCTTCTCTGGGAACTCGATTACCGCAGTGTCTGGGGCACCATCAAGTGTAGGTTATTCTCGACCACGCTCTGGAAGGGAGTGATGACCTAGTACAAAAGACTCCCCAATGATTCAATCACATCATGGAGGCAATTGGGGAGAATGTTCTCTAGACACTTCACGACTTCTCGCCGACACCCAAACACTAAATCTTCCCTTGAGGCCATCATTCAAGGGAAGGATGAACCTCTTTGAGCCTATTGTTGCACCCCAAAATTTGCCCAACATTTCTTTACCTAGCTTATGTTTCATTTCATTCACATTAGCATTATCATTTGCATTTCATTGACATGTATGCAGGAGATCAAGAGGTATGATTACCAATCAAGGGCTACACAAGACTTTAAAGCTAGCTGGCAGGCTTATTCAGGTGTTCAAGGGTTGATATCCTTGTCAGAGAAGTTAAAAGATCCTCAGAGAGAGTGATTGAAACCAAGTATGTGCGTCTCCTAACTTGAGAGTTGTGGGAAGCCATCAGATGATTCTGAGGTCATGAAGATGAACTTGAGGTCTTGAGAGAGCTCTTGAGAAGTGTTGAAGATCACTTGGAATCCTAGACAGGTCATTGTGCAAGAATAAGAAGCCTCAGCCATGATTGGTGCAGCTAGGGTTTGACTGGGTCGACCCTAAGTCAACTGATGATTTAAAGAAGGTTGAGACATAATTCAAGAGCCATGTGATCATGAATTGATACATTAAGATGTTATAAGGATGATTCCAAGGTTAAATCATCATGATTGAAGAGTTTGAAAAGTTTCAAGCTAGGGTTTCTAAGGCTTGACAGTGTAAAATCCCCTAGTTTGACCCCTATCTTCAAGGCAATTTAACTCAAGATATTATTGTCATCTCATCTTGACCCCAACATGATTGTTGTAGAGCATGATCTTAGATTTAATTTTAGTACTAGAAGTCCTTGATAGGATTTGTAGAACTCAAGTTATGGCTTTGACAAGTTACAAGTCATCTGAGGTATGTGAATTTGGAGCTTGAAAGTTACCCAACTTGCATGAAACCTTTTCCTAAGAAGGATGATTCCTATAAACTTTTGGTCAACATGAATGTTGTTCCTTATTCTCTTAGATTTCTAGAGAGTACTAGAAGTCCTTGATAGGATTTGTAGAACTCAAGTTATGGCTTTGACAAGTCAAGGGTATTTTGGGAAGTTATGGTTATAGGTCATTTATGGTTATAGGTCATTTTCACCAACTTAGACACCTCAAATGAAATTTTGTTCAACTTGAAAGTTGCTCAAAATGGGGTTTTAACCTTGACCATGTATCAAGGAGACATTGAAATTGCTCAAGGAAGGACTTGGTTCAAGGGGTTGTGAAAAAAGAAGGATTAAAGGCATTTAATGACCAAAAATTGAAATAAATTGATTTGTGTCCAAACAAGGCAAAGTTATAGGTCAAATTGATTGGAAAAGTTATTTTAGAAACAGTGGAAATATTACATTTTTGGTTTGAGTCCATTTTCATGCACTTTTACTTTGTTGCTTCATGATGAAGTAACATAATCAACATGAACCATTGGATTGCAAACAAGGAAATGATCATAACCAATAAATTCAATATCTCATGAGATGAAGACTCCAAGTGTTTTCATGCCCAAACAGAGTGCAAATCGTGACTTTGCACATGAGATTTTGAAAGAGAAATTGAAATTGCAAAATCTCATTTGGAAGCTTACAGAACTTTCTAGATGAGTCCATTGAGTTCTATAAAAGATTTGGAGTGTGTTCAGCCAGTTTTTTGGAGAAGATTGATGCTGATAACAGAAGGAGCAATTGAAAACTCAGAGCTGCAACTCAAGACCATGTTCTTGGATTGAGTTGAAATCAGAGCAAATCAAGGTGTGCAAAAGCTTTAGGAGTGAATTTGGAGTGATTCTGGACAAGCTTGGAGGAAGAATCGAGCATAAATTGTACCTGTTCTTCATCTGAAACCAGGTTTGTACCAATCAAAATTCTGCTTAATCTATAGGGAGATACATAGAAACTTGCATGTGGTTAGGTTCTTGATAGGACATAGATGGATTTTGGTACAAGAAACTGATGGATAGAGACAATTCTAGGTGTAGTGCACTTTCTGTTGAGGCTGATATCTCAAGATTCTTGAAGGAATAATCATGTTTGGATAGTGGATTGTGATCTCTGAAGAGTGTAGATTACATTAGGACCATTATTTTTGAGAATTGTGATGATCAAAATTTGGTGTGTTTCTGAAAATGTGATCGGATTTTAAGTTAGAGAAAGAATTAGTGAATTTGGAGATTGGATTCGTGTTCAGGAGAAAAAACCGAGTGAGATGATGATTTGTTTTAGTGTTTTTGATGACCTGTGATGAGCACTTCACCGGAGAAGACGGTGGCGCTGCAACTCAGGCCACCGTCTGGAGAGTTCCCTCCATCAGTTTGAATTTTGGGGACGAAGCATGTGAGCCATTGGATGGGTGTTTGACCTTTGACTCAGGCAAGGAATGGATGGCCACGATTTGTTTTAAACTCTGAAGAGAGACATTGAGATGAAATGCAACGTTTCATTTAATTGAAGCTTTGGGCTTAGTGTACTAACTGCTACCCACACCCCCGTTTGGCCCAAGTTCTTGAAATAAACTTGAAATAATTGCTATTCAGCACGCGTATTATGTTATTTTCTTTCTTTTTCTTTTATTTTACACATTTCATATAGTTTGAAATTAATTCATAATAAATAGGAAAATTGGTCATTTTGATCCAGGTTTTTTTCCCTGACTCATGAATAAGTCTAGAATTTTTGGAAATTAAGAGTTTAGGAATTCATGCATTTTTTTATTTTAATTGCATTTTTTGTATTTTAATTGATATTAATTTCATTATGGTTGATACCTTGTCTTGCTGATTTTTGTGTGATAACTTGGTGATGATTTTTGAGCTGATTTTTTTGTGTGTAGTTAGCTTAGACATGTATGCTCCTCTAGTAATTTTCTCACATTTTTGTGAAGAAGTTTAGGGCTGTTTTTGTATTGAAACTTTAGGTGCTTTAGTTTTAGGGTTTAACCTTAGTACCCCATAGTTTAGGAATTAATTCTAAGACTTATTGGATGATTTGATCTCTGGAATTAACATGATAGAGTCATGATTGACTTAGGTTCCCATAGTTATTTTTGTAGGATTTTACAATTGGTTTTAGTATTTTAGTTGGAATTAACTTTAGTACTAGGTTTTAGGTGATCCTAACTTGCTAATTCAACTAGAATGACTTCATTAGTTCCCTTAGACTAGGGTTTTGCTTCTCTTGCTCTTGGATGATGATGAAGGCTTATGTGGGCTGCTGTGGAATGCATTGTGGAGCTTGGACTTGAAGATTTCTCTCCCTTTGGTGTAGTTTGTTTAGGAGTAAGGATTATGGTTTTTAGGGAGATCTCTTAGGATAGATTTTCTTCCTTCATGAAACATGGAAGGTGTTGATCACTTCCATTCATCCCTATGATGTAAGGTCCCATTGTGAAGGCCCCATCCCTCCTTTGGTAGGATGAGTAGCTCCTCACAAAGTGGTAGAACCTTTGAGGGTTCCTTTCCTTGATGGTGGAGTGTTTAAAGGTGACCTTTGGTCTTCACTTTGCTCACCACTATCCACACCTTGCTCTTGTTAGATGAATTTCTCTCCCTTACTAGAGGATGGAGTTCCTTGTTAGAAGATTGAAGATGCTAGAGGTTGCTACTTCTCTGTGTTTGAAGACTGCCTTTGGAGCTGAGGCTTGAAGATCCAGAAGAACAAGTTGATACTTGTGAAGAAGATCAAATTGAGAATGAAGAAAGAGCTGAAGCTTGGATAAGAAGAAGAACAAATTGATTGGTGCATTGATATCTTGAAGAAGCAAGTTGATACTTGCCATTGAAGAGGATAGACTTGAAGAATAGTTGCAGACTGAGGACTGAGCTGCTGTCAGAGGATTGCTTTGCTGTGAAGCTGTGGAAGTTGTTGATCTGCTTTCTTTCCTGTCTGTTTGCTTGCTGTGCAACTGTATTGATGTGACTTGTGTGATTTTCTTAATGCATTAGAATAAGTTCATGTTTAGATTCTTTTAAGCTAGGATCATGATTGCATTAGAGGTTGAGTTGCTCCATCTGTTTGTACTTTTACTGTATGGCTTTGCTTGCGGGTATTCGGTAGAGCCCAGCTCCCTTGCCTATGTGGTTTGTGATTTGCTTGATGGCATTTTATTTTTTCTGTATGATTACAGTTATTCATATCTGGCTTGAGGTTGAGACGAGCTTGTGGAGGCTGATGCCCCACACACACTTCCTCCCTCACTTGCATTGCATGCATTTTACAGGCGTTTGCTGTTTACTGTTTAAGCTGATGCTTTATCTGTTTCTGTTTATCATTGACATGATCCCCTAGGAATCTCACTTCCTTTGATAAGGAAGTGATGATTAGAACTTTAGGTTGAAACCTATGCATGATAACTTCTAGGAGATCCTTGTTTCAAACCACAACCATAGGATGAATCCTTGGCATGACAACTGTTAGGACTTGATAGTCTCCCCATAGAAGTCGTTCTCTTCTCATCTTGAAACAACAGTAAAAAACGTAATAAAGGCAAGTTAGTATACGCGCGTTACGAGCCTTAAGCTACTTAGGTAATGATAATTGAGCGGCCTTCTCTCAATCATCTAGAATGTTTAGTATACGTCCTTTGGACGATATGCGACGCATTCGCTCCCAGGTCATAGTCTATAGTGCTATACGAACTACATACAAACATAAAAAACAGTTCTTTCGTAAAAGACAGAAAACAAACTTCAAACCTTTTTGCCCCGTGGGCCTGTAAGTCAAAGGAAGCTTTTCTGAAGAAAAGAGTGTCGTTAACTCCCAGTTCTACCGCAAACGGTAACGCCTAAGTCTCCAAGGGTCGAGCTGCGTACATCCAACTGCTGGAACTGTTTGTTAACCCTACTCGAAAAGCAGATGAATCTGAATCCCCGTAATCCGTATTATCCCGAACTACGTAAGCTCTGATCTCTCATATCTGTTGAGAGTACATAGGCACAATACTGACGTATTGGCGAGCCACCTTCCCCGTAACCCGTAGTTAGCCGAACTACGTTGACTCTGATTTCTCATTCTCTGATGGGAATACGGAGGCATAAAGCGCGACGCTTTGCCGAGACATTTTCTTTTCTTTTTAAGCCAGCCTTGATAGGTAGATAGATAAAACCAACCCGTCAGATAAACACAACAAGCATGGATCCCATCAAGTACGATGGACGTGAGGGGTGCTAATACCTTCCCCTTGCGTAACCGACTCCCGAACCCAGACAACGGTTGCGATGACCTTGTCTTATACCTTTCGTCAAGTTTTTCCGATCGTTTCCTTTCCCGTTCTGAGGGATAAATAACGAAAGGTGGCGACTCTTCTGTTTTGCCGGCACCTTATTTTCGCGGTAGCGACAGCTGGCGACTCTGCTGGGGACTTGATAGTTTCATGGGGATCCAACGTCCCTTATGCGAGTCAATTTGGGGATCCAACGTCCCCTGCGAGAGTTAATCCTAGCGCTTGTATGATTACTTGTTGGGTTGTGTTTATTTATCGCATTTTATTTCCCGCACTTTATTTTCAGTATGATATGATTATCTGTATTGTTGTGGGAGGGGCATTCTGATGAGTGAGAAGCCAGACCCAGGCTTGAGAGCTATATAGTATTAGAGTGGGTTAGTAGAGGACGTGCTTGCTTTGCTTGCAGCTGTTCTCATGTAATCCACATTCAGACGAGGTTCTCTTTGATGGCTTCCTATCAGTCCTTTGGACTCGAGGGGTTGTCGGATCTGAAGATTGTCGACTCTGGGAACCGATCATTTGGAATTCAGCTAAGTGAGGCCGCTTCAAGAGATGATGATGCCACACCTCCTGGGTATCGTATTGTCATTTCTTGAAAGTCTGTGACGCTGATGACCGCATAGGATGCCAAACCTTTTCCGTGATTAGGTCCATACCTGTGAGCAGGGTCGGGTTATTGCAGGAAACCTTAACCTTCAGATTACCTAGTTTTCTTGACAGTGAATCAGTTTTGTTGGTATCAGAGGTTCTCATCATCATATATGTGTGTTCTTGATAGAGCAGATTTTTAGTCTGGTATCAGGGGTTTCTTCTCCTCAGAGATATGGTTGTTCGTGACAGAGCAGTATTGTGGTTCTGTTGATACAGAACCTTCATCTCCTCAACAGCACAGTCGTCTTGATCTCCTGCTGCATGATTGCATTTTGCATTGTTTGCATCCTCATTTGCATGTCATTAACGTGTGTCTGTGTTGCAGGTGCATATTTCTCCCCTGGTTCTAGTGATCTTGATCCTTATGGCAGATATGGCATCTCTGAAGAAGACTGTGGCTTACAAGCTACCAACACCTGACATCCGAGAATTGCGAGCTTTGATTTCTTTGGCTGATAAGACAGTGATGGAGAGTTTCAGACAGAGTTATGGGAGACTTCTGAGTATTGTGTATAAGCTTCCTACGTACGAGTTGAATGGCCTTTACGCCCTGCTACAGTTTTATGACCCACAGCTCAGATGCTTTGTGTTTCCAGACTATGTCCTCGCCCCGACCTTGGAAGATTACTCTGACTTGTTGGGGGTGCCTTTGATGAATCAAATGCCTTACTACCGTGTTGAGGGTGAGCCCAAATTGAGTAAGCTGACTGACGCTCTGCATGTAGATGAGTCTGAATTGGAAGGGATGGTATCCAGAAAGATCGGAGTTCATGGTTTCCCTTTGCCTTTCCTGATGGAAAAAGCCCGAAAGTTTGTCGAGAAGGATTGCTAGGATGTGTTCAATGCCTTCTTAGCCCTTTGTATCTATGGCATCATGCTATTCCCAAGCCACCCGGACTTCATAAGCATGGATGCTTGCCACATATTTGCCTCCGGGAATCCAGTGCCCACTCTCCTCGGAGACGTCTACCATTCAGTTCACAACAAGAATGAGAACAGAAAGGGAAAGAACGTGGCATGTTGTGCTTCTTTACTGTATAAGTGGTTTGCTATCCATCTTCCTAAGTCAGGGTCGTTCATTGATTCTACTGAGTCTTCGCCTTGGTCTGCGCGTTTGATGGGTTTGGCTGCTGACGATATCATCTGGTTTGATAGAGATCTGCTGGGCAAAGATATTGTACATAGCTGCTGTGGCTTTCCGAACGTCCCCCTGGTCGGAAGGAATGGATGTATCAACTGCAATCCATCTCTTCTAGTACGAAAATTTGGGTATGCACTACGAGGTCCTTCTGAAGAG
Organism: Lathyrus sativus; assembly: GCA_963859935.3. NCBI lineage: Eukaryota > Viridiplantae > Streptophyta > Magnoliopsida > Fabales > Fabaceae > Lathyrus > Lathyrus sativus. Next base: position 45,220 of record CAWUDS030005175.1, on the reverse strand, counting down.
GAAGAGATACGGGAATCTCTGTATCTCACAGGGTTGCTTGAAGGTGACACTTTGGTCAAGGTACAGAATGCTTGGAGCAAAATTCACCGAAAGGGGAAAGTCTTGCTAGGAAAAAGCAACAACAAGGCCTTTTATCCGTATGTGACTTGAATTCGAGAAAGGGCCGCCAAGTTTCTAATGTCGTTTCCTGCTGTGGAGCTGTTGTATCCTCTCGTGCACAAAGAGCCTACTACAGTTGATATTCAGAAGTTCAACCAGGTACTCCAAGAGAAGGAAGAGCTAAGAAAGGCCAACGAAGAGTTAGAGAAAGAGATCGCTCAACTTCGGAAAGAGAAAAGTGAAGCCATTTATACTTGCAAGAAGCAGACTGAGATGATGAACCGTCTAGGCTCCAACCTGACCAAAGAAACTGATGCTAGGGAACGTCTGGGGTTGGATCTGAAGTCAGTACATGGCGTGTTGACAACCAAGAAACAGGATCTGGACAGAGTGTACCGGAAGTTAACCCAATACGAGAGGTTCTGGAGCAACACCATAGCCAAGTACAAAGAACGGGAAGAAAAGCTGAAGCGGCGAGTAGCCGAGCTGGAAGCTCAGATTATGGTGAAAGACGAGAGTACAGAGGCTGAAGTCCCCCTGCGACATGACGTCCAGTATAGATTGGCTGAGGCCGAGGCGATTCTGCAAGATTCTCAACTCCGGGCTGATGCTAAGAGAAGAAGAGTCGAGAACCATTCCGAAGAAGGTATTTCTAGGAGCGTTGCCGAGAACCTCTCAAAATCCATCAGTCAGAAGGACCTGCTGGCCCGGGGTTTGCTTACTCAGTCAGATCACCCCGCTACAAAGAAGTTGTTAGAAGATCTTCGTGCCCGTGGCCGCACCTGATCTTTTTGTATTTTCTTTGTACATTTTATGCATTGATATGCTGACCACCGCCAGGTGTATTGGTTGGGGTCATGTTGCTTCAGTTGTATGTGATTACAGTTGTACGCTACCCGAGCGGGCTTTTCAGATGAATATACGAGGATTTCTTTTCCACGATTGGATCATAGACTTTATTTGTCTCGGAAACAAGAATCGGGGGGGGGGGGGGGGAATCTCCCCAAGACACAGACACACGTTTGCATTTGCATGAAGCATTTGCATAACGAGCACCTTGTCGTTTTTTCTAACCTTTTGTGTTTGCAGGTTGTTCCAGGATTGATCAAAGACCGATCCACCGCTATCCGACCAGAGCAAATCAAGCTAGAGCAATGGAACAAGTGCAGACTGACGTTCAGGAACTCCGAGAGAGGATAGACCGCTTCATGGAGCTTATGCAAGTGGTTGCCAACGGCCAAGACCAGCTCAGAACATTGGTCCAGCCTCTGATCTCAAGGGTTGACAGCAACAGTGTACTCCATGGAGGGAGCGTTCCAACCCCTCCACCTGTTGAAGCTCCTCAGAATGGCATCCCCGTGACCGGGGGGAATGGAAGTAGTAACGGTAATGTGATCACTAACATCGGGCTCAATGGTAATACGACTGGCGTCGACAATGGAAATTTTGAAGTTAATGGCAATGCTGGACTGGGCAACGGCAACACAGGCGCTGGAAATCTGTATGGGCCTCAGCCATGGCTAGAAGATCGACAAGAAGATTTGTTCTTACAGAGGAGTGCTGAAGGAGAACTGACTGCTGAAGCACGTTTGAGGTTTAAGGCACTCGAGGACAAAATGCGGAATTTCGAGAACCTGAACACTATGGGTGTCGACATGTCTAAATTGGGATTGATTTCTGATTTCAAGGTGCCTCCTAAATTCAAGGTACCCGACTTTGAGAAATACAAGGGCACCACTTGCCCTCGTGTCCACTTAAGGTCATATTACCGAAAGATGTCCGCTCACTCTGAAGACGAGAAGCTGCTGATGCACTTCTTTCAGGATAACTTGTCCGGGCCATCCTTGGAATGGTACATGAGTTTGGAACCCACCAGTGTGCGCACGTGGAAGGAACTTCCTGAGGCCTTCGTGCACCATTATCAGTATAACAGTGACTTGGCTCCGAACGGGGTTCAACTGCAGAACTTGTCACAGAGGAACAACGAAGGGTTCAAAGAATACGCCCAGCGATGGCGTGAACTAGCAGCTAGAGTCCAGCCGCCGATGGTTGAACGAGAGCTTGTTGAAATGTTTGTAGCCACTCTCTCGGGGGTCTATTATGAGAAACTAGCCAGCGGTATGTCAGGGAGTTTCTCAGATCTCATCATTACTGGCGAGCACGTTGAAAATGGGGTCAAACTGGGAAAAATTCAAGGTGGTGATCTATCCTCAGCTGGAGGAGGAAAGAGACCATATAGTAGCAAAAGGCGTGAAGGAGAGACAAGAGCCGTGTCTAACGCTCGAAGGAAAGGTAAGGGCCAGCGCCAGCAGGTGGCTAGCATAACCATCCATGCTGTCCAACAACCCCAGCCACAGTAGCAGCCGCCAAATCAGCAAGGGTACAGAAAATATCAAAACAGGGCACCTTTGTCGAGCCGCCACCTTGAGACACCGCCCATGTCTTATGCTCAATTGTTACAAACTCTGCTTCAGTTACAGCTAGTCCAGAAAAGAACCCTGGCTCCCTTGACAGGGGCACCTCCGTAGGGTTATGATGCAAATGCAACATGTGATTTTCATTCAGGGGCACCTGGCCACACGATAGAAAACTGCAAAGCCTTTAAGCACAAGGTGCAAGATATGGTGGATGCTAAGATCATAAATTTCTTAGATAATGTGCCGAATGTCACAAAGAACCCTATGCCGAATCATAGGGGATGTGGGGTGAATGCCATTATTAAAGACGAGAACTTGGATTTATTGACTGACGTCAAGGATCTGAAGACACCGCTTAGCTTCGTTAAAGCCAAGCTGATGAAGAGAGGCTTCTTTCCGGGCTATGGAGAATTATGTATGAGCTGTGCGACTCGTCCTGATGGATGTAAGCAGTCGATAGAGGGGATTCAGAGTCTGATGACCGAAGGAATCTTGCAGTTTAGCCGAAGGGCCGAATGTGGATCCGGAGAGGTAATGCTAAAACAAGATGACGAGGTTGCCACCATCACCATCCCTCGCCAGACGATAACCATTTCTGCACCCAGACCGCCCACAATTACCATCACGAAGGCCAGGCCGATACCTTTTGAAAGCACCAATGCTGTCCCGTGGCACTATGGGGCAGACGTCTACTGTAACAGACAGAAGTTAGAATTGGAACCATCTGGGCGGTCTGTGGATAACCTAGTGGGAATTGGTGGAATCACACGCAGCGGAAGAGTATTTGCTCCACCTGAGATTGTGGCGGACAAAGGGGACAAAGCGGATGAAACTGATAAGGGAAAGAGTAAAGTCGTTGAGGAAACCCCTCGTGGGGTAGAGAAGCACTTACATGTGAAGGACGTTGAAGAGTTCATGAGGTTGATCAAGAAGAGTGATTACAAGATCGTGGATCACCTCCATCAAACACCCTCGAAAATTTCCATCCTGAATTTGTTGCTGTGTTCGGAGTCACATTACAACGCGCTGTTAAAGGTTTTGAATGCCACGTATGTACCGCAGGAAATCTCGGTCAACCAGTTGGAAGGGGTAGTAGCCCACGTGAATGCTGGAAACGGGTTAGGGTTCACTGACCTGGAGCTGACGCCGAAGGGAAGAAACCACAACAGTGCCCTGCACATCTCGATAGAGTGTAGGGGAATAGTTATGGCTCATGTGTTGGTAGACACTGGGTCATCGCTTAATGTTCTTCCGAAGAAGGCATTGATGAAGTTAGATACTCGAGGATTGATCTGCACACCCAGTGACCTGGTTGTGAAGGCGTTTGATGGAACCAAGCGTCAATGTCTTCGGAGAGGTAACGCTGCCAATACAAGTTGGGCCGGAAACTTTCGACGCAGTCTTCTACATCATGGACATCATGCCCGCCTACAGCTGTCTCTTAGGCCGGCCATGGATCCATTCTGCTGGTGCCGTGACTTCCACGTTGCACCAGAAGCTCAAGTATGCTGTCGGAGGCAGCATCGTGACTGTATGTGGCGAGGAAGACATAATGGTGAGCAATTTGTCGTCCTTCAAATATGTTGAGATGGATGGGGAAATCCACGAAACCCTATGTCAGGCATTAAAAGCTGTTAAGGCCAAGGACGTGGCTCCAGTAATGACTAAAAAACCAGAGATGACTCTCTCTTCCTTCAAGGAAGCTCGGGCCGTTGTTCAAGCCGGATCTACCCCAGGATGGGGGAAGGTTCTGGAAATACCTAACAAACAGGACAAGTTTGGGTTAGGATACTCTCCTACAGCTGAAGCCTCCTCTTCTCACAATGCGTCGCGAGGTAAAGGGCCGATCCAGTTTACAAGCGGCAATGTGATATTTGAAAGTATCAACGCAATGTCTGAAGACGGCGAAGACAGCGATTGAGACCTGGACTCTTGGATCCAGCCAAGCAAACCAGGCCAGAGCCTCAACAACTGGTCCATCAGGGATACCATCCAAGTGACAGGCAAAGAGTAATGATTTACTTTCTCCAATTGTTGTACAACCCTATGTCCTACCTGGGGCATAGCGGTTTTATTGTCAGGGCCTTGTTTGATTATGTACATGCATTTTACCAATAAATCAAAAGGCGTCTTTCTTTGCGTTCAGATGTTGTGATCTCTGTTATTCCTGTTTTATATTTGTTTTGAAAAACAATAAAATGGCAATAGGGTTTGTGCTAACTTGCATATCCTTGTTTTAAGCTTAACCCTTATTATTACAGGATCCACATAGCAGATGCCATCGACTCTGGACCTTCTACGACTCACTTCGACTTCGATTGCCCGATCTACCAAGCCGAAGAAGAGATTGATGAAGACGAAGACCTTCCCGAAGAGTTGGCCCGCTTGTTGAAACAAGAAGAGAAAGTTATTCTGCCTCACGAGGAAGAGATTGAGATTGTGAATCTGGGTTCTGAAGAACTAGTCAGGAACGTCAGGATAGGGGCTGCATCGCAGAGTGGTGTCAAGCAGAGATTGGTCAAGATGCTGAGAGAGTATAGTGACATCTTTGCCTGGTCATACGAAGATATGCCCGGACTTGATACCGATATCGTGGTCCATCACTTGCCGCTGCGAGAAGATTGTCCTCCCGTTAAGCAGAAGCTTAGGAGGACGCGACCAGATATGGCCGTTAAGATCAAAGAAGAAGTGCAGAAACAGCTTGATGCTGGCTTCTTAGCGGTCACTACTTGCCCTCTGTGGGTCGCCAACATAGTACCTGTACCGAAGAAAGACGGTAAGGTGCGAATGTGCGTTGATTATCGGGATTTGAATAGGGCGAGCCCTAAAGATGATTTTCCGCTCCCTCATATTGATGTGTTGGTCGACAATACAACTCAGTTCTCCGTATTTTCGTTCATGGATGGCTTCTCCGGCTACAATCAGATCAAGATGGCGCCGGAGGACATGGAGAAAACTACGTTTATTACACCTTGGGGAACATTTTGCTACATGGTAATGCCTTTCGGTCTGAAGAACGCAGGGGCCACTTACCAACGAGCAATGGTTACTTTGTTTCATGATATGATTCATCATGAGATTGAAGTCTATGTTGATGACATGATTGCGAAGTCCCAAACGGAGGAAGGACATCTGGTCAATTTGCTGAAGCTTTTTGAGAGGCTTAGGAAATTCAGGTTGAGGCTGAATCCGAACAAGTGTACTTTCGGAGTACGGTCTGGAAAACTACTGGGGTTTATCGTGAGTGAAAGAGGCATCGAGGTTGATCCTGTGAAGATAAAAGCAATACAAGAAATGCCAACGCCAAAGACTGAAAAAGAAGTTCGTGGTTGAAGGTGAGAAAATACTTAGAAGGGGGGGTTGAATAAGTATGACAAATAATCAAAGATTCAAACACAGTTATTTTTATTTTGGTTCGTTGAACTCAACTACTCCAGTCCACCCTCTCAAGAGTGATTTTCCTTTCTCAGTCAAGGACTTAATCCACTATTTAATCAAACAGATTACAATAGTAACACCTAAGAACAACTGTTCTTAGTCTTCTCAAGAGCTACTGATCCCAACTGGACCCTCTTAAGGAAACCTTTTACAATCAATGTAAAACTATTACAAGAGTAAGAATGCTTCTAAAAAGCTATTATCACAACTGTGATATTTCTCTTAAGTTTAAGAACAATGTTACAGCAAATAGAATATAAGAGCTTTTGAGAGATTAGCTTTGATAAGTGATTTTTTCAAGAAATTCGTCTTTTGAAGAAGATGGAGTGGACTTCTTTATATAGGCACTTAGATCCATGAAGTCTTCTCAACGTTGGAGGCTGTGCTGAAAAAGCCTGGTGCCTTTTGTCTTTACGTTGGAGGCTGTGCTGAAAAAGCCTGGTGCCTTTTGTCTTTACGTTGCAGAAACTTTCCTTAGAATGGAATGCACAGATAAAACCTTTTTGTCTGTGTTCTTGTGTCTAGCATAAAAGAGGAAAGAGCCGTTCAGATATGCCAACGGACATATTCAAATCTTCTTCACTAAGTAAGTTCAGCTATCAACATCAGAGTCTGGATCTTCAGAATCTCCAGAGTAAAGATCTTCTGGATCTTCAGAGTCTTGGGATGTTCTTCAGATTATGCTGAATCAGAGTATATGCAGCTTGTGTGCTTGAGCGTGTATTTCTGTCAGAGCAGAGTCTTCTATATCAGATTCTCAATACTATGCAGCGCAGTATCTTCAGAGTCTTCTGATGACTAAGCTTCTGAACTCTCAGAGTCTTCTATTCTTTAGAGGCTTCTGCTTCAGAATCTTCAGTAGACAGCACTCAGATTCTTCTGGAGACAGCGTTCAGATCTTCATTTAAGATGCTCTTGAACCTTTGAAGCCTTTCATAATATCATTGTTCAGATCTAAATTTGCTCTTTAAGAATATTTTCTTTAGTACCTGTAGCAAACAGTCTAGAACAAATTTAGAGTATATAATTCTTGAATACAAAATTCATAAGTGTTATCATCAAAACATAGAGATATTACTAAGAAACAATCTGTGTTCTTACAATCTCCCCCTTTTTGATGATGACAAAACATGAGAAATTTTGTTCAATAAAAAGTATGAATTATAACTCCCCTTGAGATTAACAATCTCCCCCTGAAATGAATACTCTAATAGGAAGAAAACACTTCCCTTTTTGATTAAGTATATTTCAGATTCAGAGCCTGATGCAAGAGGTTTGACTTTCAGAATCAAATCTTGATGCCAGATAATTATGACTTCCTTTAGTCAGAGCGCCTGGTTATCATCTTGCTTGAATTATCTTTCAGAGTAAAGATATCAGAGTAAGATATCAGAGTTGATTGAATACTCAGATTTGCTTTGAAGATCAGGTTCTGGTTGGAAAAGTCTCAAGGTAACTTCAATGAATTATGTCAGATATATCAATGTAATCTGAAATACTTAAATTCAAAGTAAGTTAATAAAATGTCTGAATTTCAGTTTTAGTAATTGCTTATAGGTTGAACAATCAGATTCTCTTTTTCTCCCCCTTTTTGTCATAATCAAAAAGATTTTTAAAGACATAAAGATATAGAAGAAAAGAAGCATGTAGAAGCAAAAACATCAACTTTCATTTTAAACAGATCAGAGTTCACAATCAAACAGAGTCACAAAAGAACAGATAGATGCCAAAAAGCATAACAAAACAATAAGAAAACAACAGAAGCAATAACATGTGCAAAAACATCAAATAAAACTAAGTCTGGCGTGAGGCAATAAGGGTCAGAAGCTCTGTCATTTTGGCAGTTGACTCTTCTTGCTTAGACATCCAGGTCTTGATCTCATCAGTTGTCTTCTCTTGCTGTACCATCCAATCTTTTATTTCCTTGACATCATTCACAATCTCTGTGACTACAGATGAAGAAGAAGCAGATGCAGTAGCAGCAGTGTTCTTGTCAGACTGGTTCTCTTCATAAGCTTGTTCAACCAATTCAGATGCAGGAGCCTCTGGAGGAGCAGCTTCCAGAAGCAACACAGGAGGAGGAGGAGGAATGTTCATCAGAGTTATCTTGATTAACTCTGCAAACTGAATCTTTGCAAGCTTAGAATATTTAGCTCTAACTTTTAAAGTAGCTTTGTTGAACATCCAGATGAAACGTTTCCAAGAAGCATTTGAAACAACCGGATCCAAACTTGACAAACACACTTCCTTAACACGAGCATACTCAGAATCTATCTCCTTCTTGAATATTTCAAACATAGTATTAACACATGATCCTAGATCTGACTGTTCAGAGGGTGTAGGATTAGGAGTGTTAACAGGAGTAGGTTCAGATGGTTGTGGTTGAGGTGGTGTTGGTTGAGATGTTTGGGTGTCAGACTGAGGGAGTTCAGTTGGTTGAGGAATGGTTTGGGTTTCAGATAGATGAGTTTCAGATGGTTGAGGGATGGTTATCTGAGGTGGGGAGTTGGGTGGAGTATGAGTTTCAGATGATGAAGCTTGAAACATAGAAATGTTAACGTGTTCCTTCATAGCAATGTCAGAACGAGCTTGTTTGAGAGATTCTGGTTCAAAATCAGATGATTCACAATCAGAAGATTCTTCTGAGTGAACAGATGTTGAAGAAATGTTAATGGATTGATTCAGGGGTTGGATATCCAGAATATCTTGTTGTGGAATTTCTGGTTGTGGAATTTCTGGTTGAGTATGTTAAGGGGGTTCAGATGTAGTATGAGGTTGGGCGTCAGAGGTTGTTGGTACAGAAGATGGTTGTGAATGTACTGGGGGAGATGAAGGTGGTTCACATGAAAGGTTTGCAGATGGTTGGGGGTTAGAAGTTCTATGTCTAAGGGTTGGAGATGGAAGGGGTGAATGAACAGCAGGGGTAGGATCAGATGTTAATACCTGATGAATAATGTCTCTTATCTCTTCCAGAGTAGCATCTCTAGAATTGGTTCTGACTTTCTTTACTCCTTTTTTCTTCTTCCTTGGAACTTCAAATTCTTTCCTTTTCTTCTGAACAGAGCCTTCTTCAACTTTTCTCTTACTACGCCTTTCCTTCATCAGATTGGGTAGTTCTTCTCCTTGTTTCTGAACAAGGTTAGCAGGTAGAGGAATTCCATTCTTCAGACAATCTGCAATGTAAGCCCAGACAATACCTTTTGGTTCATCTGCGCTGAACATTGGAAAATCTTCTACTGGTATCCTTCTGCCATTGACCTCCTCAGAGTTTATCTTCCTTAGTTTACCATTCAGCTCTGAAATGATCTTCATTCTTTTCAGAGTAAGTCCGTTTATCTCAGATCCAATGATGTAGGACATATCCTCTGTCATTTTTGCATCTGTCAGATGCTTCACCAACTGATTCTCTGTAAGGATGTCTGAAATAAGTCTTCCCAGAGGTATCCAAGTTCTAACTTTCCCAGCTTTAGCTCTGACCTCTTCTCTAGTCTCTTTGACATGAGTCAGAAGATGACTGAAAATCAGATAGGGCAGATCCACCTTAGTATTCTTGCTGATGCAGTACATGAAGTACAGATGCTCTGTACTCACATAGTCTGGTGAGTTGGATGACTTTCTGTGAAAGATTGTACTCATAAATATCTTCGCCCAGATCCTATAGATAGGTTTCAGATCTTTAACCTTGCTTGTTTGTGTTCTAGATACAGTAATCTCTTCATACACCTTAGCCATATCAATACGTGCAGAGGCTAGGTTTGTAACACCATCAGATTCTTTATAACTAAACAACTGCCTGATCAGTTTCTCAGTGATCACTATCTCCTTCCCAAGGACAGATGAGTGAATTAACTTTGGACCATCATGAGCGTGAATCCAGAATTCCTTCACAAGAGTTGGGTACACAGGACCCATCAGTCTATCAAAATACTTCTCCCAGCCTTGAGCTTTAATGGCAGTTGTTAGGTCAAACCCATTTTCTTCTATTGATTCAAGATCAATGAAACTCTCGCACAGAACCTCAAGATCCACAACTGGAGTAAATAGAGTGCGTACTGGTTTCTTGCACATTATATTGTTGTTGGAGATTTCAGCAACATTTGATGAAGAAGCCATTGATGAAGATGAAGATTTTGATTTGGGTTTAGGGTTTTGGTAGAGGTTGAAGATTAAGCAAAAATGCATAAGTGTAGTGAGTGTGAAAAGTGTGAAAATAGTGTGATAGGTGGTATTTATAGAAAACCTAAAAATCAAACACTGGGCACATCAATAGACACATACACACGTTTACACATAGCATTTAATGAAAATAATCATTTCAATTTAAAGATATGACAAATGGGGGGAAATCCAAGAAAAATGAGATTTTCAAAGCAGTACCTCAAACGTCAATTCAGTAGAGCACTCCATCTTTTCAGATTCTGAGTGACACGTGTTTGCTTGTATGTGCATCTGATGTCTCTCAAGAAATGAAACGTTTCCAACGTACAGATCTTCTGAGTTTGTTAGTTCAGAGTTTCACACAAATAAATCAATCAAAGATAAATGAATAAATAATCAGATGAAATACTTCAGATCTTTAAGCATTTTGCATCTGATAAGTTGCCTCTAATAAATATTACTCTGGACAAAAATCCATACAAATATTTTTCAGAATGAACTTAAATCTATCTTCAGCAAGGGGTTTTATGAAAATATCAGCCCATTGATGATCTGTATCAACAAAAGCTAGATTTATTACACCCTTCTGAACATAGTCTCTGATGAAGTGATGTTTAATTTCTATATGTTTAGCCTTAGAGTGTAAGATTGGATTTTTTGACAAACATATAGCAGAAGTATTATCACAGAAGATAGAAAGATTACTCTCATAGATCTGATAGTCTTCTAGCTGACTCTTCATCCAGAGCATCTGCGTATAACATCCAGCAGCGGCAATGTATTCTGCCTCTGTAGTTGATAGTGCAATAGTGGGTTGCTTCTCACTGTACCATGAGATCAGATGACTTCTAAGAAACTGACAGCTTCCAAAAGTGCTTTTACGTTCAACTCTGTCTCCAGCATAATCAGCATCACAGAATCCAACTAATGAAAATTCATCAGATCTTCTGTAACACAGACCCATGTTAGTAGTATCTTTCAGATACCTTAGAATCCTCTTAACAGCTGTTAAGTGTGATTCTCTAGGATCTGATTGGAATTTTGCACATAAGCAGACACTAAACAGAATATCAGGTCTAGAAGCAGTCAAGTATAGAAGAGATCCTATCATACCTCTGTAGAGTTTCTGATCTACCTTCTTACTTACCTCTTCCTTACCAAGAGTGCTTATAGGGTGCATTGGAGTCTTTGCCATCTTACTATCAACCATGTTGAACATCTTCAGAATCTCTTTAACATATTTGGTTTGATGTATGTAGGTGCACTATGGAGTCTGGTTGACTTGGATTCCCAAAAAGAATCTCAATTCCCCCATCATGCTCATCTCAAACTCTGCCTGCATAAATTTAGCAAACTCCTTTCCAAGCATAATATTTGTTGATCCAAAAATAATATCATCTACATATATTTGACAAATCAACAGATCTTAAGAGTTTTACAGAATAAAGTTGTATCCACTTTTCCTCTGATAAAATTTTTATCCAGAAGGAAATTGCTCAACCTCTCATACCAAGCTCTGGGAGCTTGTTTTAAACCATAAAGAGATTTCTTTAGTTTAAAAATGTGATCTGGAAAGTTTTCACTTTCAAAACCAGGAGGTTGGTGGACATATACTTCCTCTTCTATAATACCATTAAGAAAGGCACTTTTAACATCCATCTGATATAGAGTGATGTTATTCTGTGCAGCAAAAGAAATGAGTAAACGTATAGACTCTAACCTGGAAACAGGAGCATAAGTCTCTGTATAGTCAATTCCTTCTTGCTGACTGTAACCTTGAGCAACCAGCCTTGCCTTATTCCTTTCAACTTCTCCCTTTTCATTCAACTTATTCCTGAAGACCCATTTTGTTCCAATAATGTTGAATCCTTTAGGTCTAGGAACCAGATCCCAAACTTCATTTCTGGTGAATTGATTTAGCTCTTCTTGCATGGCAATAGTCCATTCATTATCTTTCAGAGCCTCATCCACAGATGTTAGTTCAATTATTGACATTAAGCCAAACAATGAAGATTCAGATGTTCTGAGATAGGATCTTGTCCTGATTGGATCATCTTTCTTTCCAATAATCACATATTTTGGGTGAGATGCCTTGATTCTGGAAGAAGATCCTCTGACATTTGATCTTTCAAAAATGTGTAAGTTGTCCAATTGAGAAGATAAGGGAATAGCATCTGGAGTTGCTTCAGATTCCTTCTCTTTAGCCTTTTCTGCCTCTGAGCCTTCAGAGTCTGTGAGAATCACTTCTCTATCTGCAGAACTTTCAAACTGCTTTGGCTTTTCAGAGCACAGCTTATCATCAAATATTACATGAATAGATTCTTCCACAATCTGTGTTTCAGTATTGAATACTCTATAGCCTTTAGAGCGTTCAGAATAACCAAGCATGAAACACTTCTGTGCTTTGGAATCAAACTTGTTAAGATTCTCTTTAGTGTTAAGCATATAACAAGTACATCCAAAAGGATGAAAATAAGCAATGTTGGGCTTTCTGTTCCTCCACAATTCATAGGGAGTCTTTTTCAGAAGAGGTCTTACAGACACTCTGTTCTGAATGTAACAAGCTGTGTTAATTGCTTCTGCCCAAAAGTGTTTTGCCAGATTTGTCTCATTGATCATGGTTCTGGCCATTTCTTGCAGAGTTCTGTTTTTCCTCTCTACAACCCCATTTTGTTGTGGAGTTCTAGGACAGGAAAAATCATGAGCAATGCCATTTTCATTAAAATATTTTTCAAAATATTTATTTTCAAATTCACCACCATGATCACTTCTGACTTTTATAATTTTGAAATCTTTTTCATTCTGGACTTGTTTACAGAAGTTAAAGAACACAGAATGTGACTCATCCTTGTGTTTTAGGAACTTTACCCATGTCCATCTACTATAGTCATCAACAATGACTAATCCATACTTCTTGCCTCTGATGGATGCAGTTTTCACTGGCCCAAACAGATCAATATGAAGTAATTCTAGTGGTCTGGAAGTAGAAACAACATTTTTTGATTTAAAAGATGATTTTGAAAACTTCCCTTTTTGGCATGCTTCACAAAGAGCATCTGAGGTGAACTTCAGATTAGGAAGTCCTCTGACAAGATTAAGTTTATTAATCTGAGATATATGTCTCATATTAATATGCCCCAATCTTCTGTGCCAGACCCATTGCTCTTCATTAACAGACAAGAGGCATTTAACATTCTGAACTTTAAGTTCTGAAAGATTTATTTTATAAATGTTGTTTTTCCTCTTACCACTAAATAGGATAGAGCCATCCTTTTGACTAATAGCTTTACAACATTTTTGATTAAAGGTAATATCATAACCATTGTCACTTAATTGACTTATGGACAATAAGTTATGTTTTAAGCCTTCAACAAGTAAAACATTAGTTATAGAGGGAAGTTTACCATTTCCAGTAGTGCCAAATCTAATGATCTTGCCTTTCTGGTTCCCTTCAAACTTCGCGTCACCTCCAGATCTAAGTTCCAGGCTTTGGAACATAGACCTTTCTCCTGTCATGTGTCGTGAGCATCCATAGTCCAGGTACCATGACTGGCGTCCTGACCTTGCTGCTAAGAACATCTGCAACAGGGATTATTTTGCTCTTAGGTACCCAGATCTTCTTGGGTCCTTTAGGGTTAGTTGGTTTGTAGGTTTGTCTAAACTTCTGTTTTTCAACATAATGTTTATTCTGACTTGCCTTGGGTTTAAACACACAAGTATTCTTCTCAGAGCTTGTGTGTTGAATGTCATTTAAGTGACCAAACTTAAATTGAGAGTACAGAGGTGTCTTCTTGATGAAGAGTTTGTCAACAGATTTTGGATTACTTCCAGAGGAAGATTCATATCCAATACCTCTTCTGTTGTTCCCACTAACACCATAGATCATAGAAGCCATCTTGTTTCTGTCTATGCTCTTAGTAAGGAACCTCTGAAAGCTAGAGTCATGTTTTTCTAAAATGTTTTCACATGACTTAGTCTCAGATTCAGATTCTTGTTGAGCTATTTCAAAGTCATTTTTGATTTTCAGATTAATTTCTTTTTGCTCAACAAGTTCTGTCTTCAGAAGATCAATCTCATATTCAAGACTGCTTTTCAGCTTCTTGTATTTGAGTTTGATCTTGCTGTAGCTTTCCAACATTTCAGACAAACTCTCAACAAGTTCAGCTCTGGAGAGTTCAGAAAATACCTCTTCAGAGTCAGAGTCTGATTCAGCTTCAGATCCTGATGTTCCCTCTTCCTGATCATCTGTGCTGGCCATCAGTGCAACATTAGCACATTCTTCTTCTGATTCAGATTCATCTGAGTCATCCCATGTTGCCATCAGAACCTTCTTCTTTTTGTCAAACTTCTTCTTGGGTTTTTCTCTTTGAAGTTTGGGGCAATCATTCTTGTAATGCCCAGGTTCTTTGCACTCATAGCATACAACTTCTTTCTTGCCAGATCTTCTGTACCCAGAAGATTCCTTTCTATGATCAGATTTTCTGAAGTTGTTGAACTTCTTTCCCTTGTGCTTCCAGAGTTTGTTGATCCTTCTGGACATCATGGATAATTCATCTTCTTCTTCAGAAGAAGATCCTTCAGAGCTTTCTTCAATAACCTGCAAAGCTTTAGCAGATTTATTAGATTTTAAAGCAATAGATTTACCTTTCTCTTTCTTTTGAGGTTCATCTTCCTCAAGCTCAATTTCATGGCTCCTCAGTTAGCTGATGAGTTCTTCTAAAGAGATCTTGTTCAAATCTTTAGCCATCTTCAAGGTAGTCACCATTGGTCTCCATCTGGTAGGTAGACTTCTGATGATTTTCTTTACATGATCTGATGTGGAGTATCCCTTGTCCAGAACTTTTAGACCAGCTGTGAGGATCTGAAATCTAGAAAACATAGTTTCTATATTTTCAGATTCTTCCATTTTGAACGCTTCATACTTCTGTATAAGCGCCAGAGCCTTGGTCTCCTTCACTTGAGAATTTCTCTCATGAGTCATTTTAAGTGACTCAAACATTCCATGAGCTGTTTCTCTGTTAGTAATCTTTTCATACTCAGTATGAGAGATTGCATTAAGCATTATTGTCCTAGCCTTATGGTGATTCTTGAAATCCTTCTTCTGGGCTTCTGTCATTGATTTTCAATCAATTTTCTTGCCATCCTCATTTGTAGGATGTTCATAGACATCAATGACCAAGTCCCACAAATCAGCATCATAACCAAGGAAGAAACTTTCTATCCTGTCCTTCCAGTATTCAAATTTCTCTCCATCAAACATAGGAGGCTTTGTGCTGATTCTATCCCCTTCATATTTGTTACAATTGGATGTAGAAGCATCACCCATAATGACAAACAAATATATATCAAAGTAACTTTTCTCACTGGATCTTTACTGACACGGTTAAGTGGTAGCACACGCAGAACCGGAGCTCTGATGCCAACTGAAGGTGAGAAAATACTTAGAAGGGGGGTTGAATAAGTATGACAAATAATCAAAGATTCAAATACAGTTATTTTTATCCTGGTTCGTTGAACTCAACTACTCCAGTCCACCCTCTCATGAGTGATTTGCCTTTCTCAGTCAAGGACTTAATCCACTATTTAATCAAACAGATTACAATAGTAACACCTAAGAACAACTGTTCTTAGTCTTCTCAAGAGCTACTGATCCCAACTGGACCCTCTTAAGGAAACCTTTTACAATCAATGTAAAACTATTACAAGAGTAAGAATGCTTCTAAAAAGCTATTATCACAACTGTGATATTTCTCTTAAGTTTAAGAACAATGTTACAGCAAATAGAATATAAGAGCTTTTGAGAGATTAGCTTTGATAAGTGATTTTTTCAAGAAATTCGTCTTTTGAAGAAGATGGAGTGGACTTCTTTATATAGGCACATAGATCCATGAAGTCTTCTCAACGTTGGAGGCTGTGCTGAAAAAGCCTAGTGCCTTTTGTCTTTACGTTGGAGGCTGTGCTGAAAAAGCCTGGTGCCTTTTGTCTTTACGTTGCAGAAACTTTCCTTAGAATGGAATGCACAGATAAAACCTTTTTGTCTGTGTTCTTGTGTCTAGCATAAAAGAGGAAAGAGCTGTTGAGATATGCCAACAGACATATTCAAATCTTCTTCACTAAGTAAGTTCAGCTATCAACATCAGAGTCTGGATCTTCAGAATCTCCAGAGTAAAGATCTTCTGGATCTTCAGAGTCTTGGGATGTTCTTCAGATTATGCTGAATCAGAGTATATGCAGCTTGTGTGCTTGAGCGTGTATTTCTGTCAGAGCAGAGTCTTCTATATCAGATTCTCAATACTATGCAGCGCAGTATCTTCAGAGTCTTCTGATGACTAAGCTTCTGAACTCTCAGAGTCTTCTATTCTTTAGAGGCTTCTGCTTCAGAATCTTCAGTAGACAACACTCAGATTCTTCTGGAGACAGCGTTCAGATCTTCATTTAAGATGCTCTTGAACCTTTGAATCCTTTCATAATATCATTGTTCAGACTCAAATTTTCTCTTTAAGAATATTTTCTTTAGTACCTGTAGCAAACAGTCTAGAACAAATTTAGAGTATATAATTCTTGAATACAAAATTCATAAGTGTTATCATCAAAACATAGAGATATTACTAAGAAACAATCTGTGTTCTTACAGTGGTTTCCTGGGCCGAATAAACTACATTGCAAGGTTTATTTCTCAGCTCACGGCCACGTGTGAACCGATGTTCAAACTGCTATAAGATCAGGCGATTATCTGGAACGAGGATTGCCAGAAGGCATTTGATAAGATAAAACAGTATCTACAGGAACCTCCGATCTTGATACCCCCAGTGGCCGGACGACCCCTAATCATGTACTTGACAGTTCTTGAGAATAGTATGGGGTGTGTTCTCGGTCAGCACGACGAGACGGGCAGAAAGGAGCATGCCATTTACTATTTGAGTAAAAAGTTCACAGATTGTGAATCTCGTTACTCGATGCTGGAGAAGACGTGTTGTGCACTAGCTTGGGCTGCCAAACGTTTACGACAGTACATGCTCAATCACACAACCATGCTAATTTCGAAGATTGATCTGATCAAGTACGTCTTCAAGAAGCAACCGCTTTCGGGCAGGATTGCCAGATGGCAAATGGTGTTGACGGAATATGACATTCAGTACGTTTCCCAGAAGGCCATCAAGGGAAGTGTATTGTCTGAATACCTTGCCGAAGAGCCGATCGAAGATTATCAGCCGATGAAATTTGAATTCCCTGATGAGGATATCATGTTTCTCAAAGCAAAAGATTGTGATGAACCGTTGCCCGACGAGGGGCCAGATAGGAAATCCCAGTGGAAATTGATATTTGACGGGGCGGTTAATTCTTACGGAAGTGGCATTGGGGAAATCATCACGACTCCCCATGGGTCCCACATCCCGTTCACTGCTAGACTGACGTTTCCGGTCACTAATAACGAGGCAGAGTACGAAGCATGCATCATGGGGCTAGAAGAAGAAATTGATTTGAGAATCAAAAACCTAGATGTATATGGTGACTCGGCACTTGTGATTAACCAGATTAAAGGGATTCGGAGACTCGTCAATCAAATTTGGTGCCGTACATGAACTATGCCAGAAGGCTGCTTCCGTTCTTTGATCGAGTGGAACTCCATCATGTGCCCAGAGCTAAGAATCAGATGGCTGATTCCCTAGCCACGTTGGCTTCGATGTATAAAGTCAATTTTTGGAATGAAGCTCCAAGAATTGTCCTTTCCCGTCTTGATAGACCTGAATTCATCTTTGCGATCGAGGAAGCCTCCGATGGCAAGCCATGGTCCCATGACATCCAGACTTTCCTTATGACTAAGGAGTATCCAGCGGGAGCGTCAACCCAGGATAAGAAGACTCTGAGGAGGCTGTCTGGAAATTTCTATCTCAATCCTGATGGAGTTCTGTATAAAAGAAACCACGATCTCGTGCTACTCAGATGTGTAGATGAGAAAGAAGCGAGTATGCTCATGGAAGAAGTCCATGAAGGCACATTTGGTACGTACGCCGGCGGGCATGCTATGACAAGAAAGATCCTGAGAGCAGGATACTACTGGCTGACGATGGAGTCAGATTACTTTAAATTCGCGAAGAGATGTCATAAATGCCAGACTTATGCTGATAAGATTCATGTGCCGCCGTGCCCGTTGAATGTCATGTCCTCCCCGTGGCCATTCTCCATGTGGGGCATCGACATGATAGGAAAGATCGAGCCTACTACATCTAACGGTCATCGCTTCATTCTAGTAGCCATTGACTACTTCACCGAGTGGGTGGAGGCAGCCTCATACGCTAACATGACCAAGCAGGTGGTGGCTAAGTTCATAAAGAGGGACATCATCAGTCGATACGGAATTCCCGAGCGGATCATTACTGATAATGGTTCCAATCTGAATAACAAGATGATGAAGGAGCTGTGCCAGAGTTTCAAGATTGAACACCACAACTCATCTCCTTACCGACCGAAGAAGAATGACGCCGTTGAAGCGGCCAATAAGAACATCATGAAGATTGTACAGAAGATGGTTTGAACTATAAGGATTGGCACGAGATGTTGCCATTTGCACTGCACGGTTATCGTACAACGGTACGTACATCAACTGGGGCAACTCCTTTCTCTCTGGTGTACGGTATGGAAGCTGTCCTATCGTTAGAAGTTGAGATTCCTTCTTTACGAGTTTTGGTTGACGTGAAACTCGATGAGGCAGAATGGATTAAGAACTGACTAAACCAACTCAGCCTGATGGACGAGAAGAGGTTAACATCGATTGCATATGGTCGTCTGTACCAAAGCCGAATGAAGAAAGCCTATGACAAGAAGGTGTGTCCTAGAAGCTTTCAGACGGGTGATCTCGTCCTGAAGAAGATTCTTCCTCCACACTCCGATCACCGGGGCAAGTGGACTCCCAATTACGAAGGCCCGTACATTGTCAGCAAGGTCTTCTCGGGAGGGGCCTTGTTGTTATCCATGATGGATGGCGAAGATTTTGCATCCCCGGTGAACGCGGACGCAGTTAAAAAATACTTTGCTTAAAAAGAATGACCCGCTGGAAAGAAAAAGAATATCCAGGCAAAAATGGGGCATCCCGGCGAACCATAAAAAAGGAAAAGGGTTCGGGCAAAAATTAGGGATATAAATGAAAAAATGTACACCCGCAAAGTCGAAAACCTGGAAGGGCGACTTTGGCAAAAAGGGGTATCCCAGTGAATCGAAAACCCGAAAGGGCGATTCAAGCAAAAGTTAGGGATTTGAAAAAGCAAATGACTGCGTTCCGCGTATGGACTTTCATTGTTTAGTGGTTTGGAAGACATGAGGGCCGTTTATCTGAATCAATCTCTTCTGAAGCTGAAGCGTCAGAGAAGTATCGAAGTCGAGTGGGTCATAGAGGGATCAACTCATGGTGTTCGTCTACGCCGCATTACCGACATTTGTGTATATACTGATGTATATTTATGTTTTTATATTTGCGCAGCTTCCTCATTCCAGGAGCTTGCATCTGTTGTAAAAAATGTTTTCACCCATTCAGGGGTTCGTCATCAATGAAATATATACTATTCAGCAGTTCTGTTTGTTTATTTAGCATCTATCTGTTTTGTTTACGAAAAAGAACGCCGATGTTTTTGATAAAATGCGCATACATAAACTTACTGGCCTAGGCCACTGATTGTTGAAACAATGAATTACTTGAACATTGTCACAAGATGATAACCTTGATAGGTCCCTTTGAGAAGGGTATCTTGTCTGTTTGTTTGCATTGTTGCAGGTACAGCCCATTCCAGGCAGTACGCCGTATGCATCCCCAAGCAGGATGATTCCTTCTACCCCAGCAAGTTCAGCAGCATCTCCCCACGGAGTCTGAACATAGAACCAAAAGCATTGATATGTATCCCCCAAGCAGAGAAGATTCTCTCCCCAATCAGATGTACCCTGAAGGAACGTCATCCCCCCAGCTGAGTCATACACTGAAGTGTGCGTTTATTTCCCCAGCACTGGGTCAGTGTGCAGTTTTCTCGTAGAAGACTATTCACAAGTGTTCAGCCTTCGGTAGCGCAGACTGAAGTCTCCAGCGGAATTGAAAGTCCCCTACAGAGTTGTATTTTCCCCGGCAGATAGGAGTGATTCCAGCATCCGGTTACCCTCCCCAGCCGAGTTTGCAGTTCCCAAAGAGAGCCGAGTCCTTGGAAGCCGTTCAGGCCATGATTGGTTCTCTCCAGTAGAGTGTTGAATAACTGTTGCTGTATTTCCCCACCAGAGTCGTTATCTCCAGGAAAGTTTTGTTGCGAATGTCGTGCAGTTTATTTCTGCGGTTGATATCGTTCCCTCGACAGTTTGTGGTTTGAATACCTGGTTGAGCAGGTTCAGGTTCTCGGAGAACTTTACTCCCCTGCAGCAGTCGACTGAAGTTCGTTTCCCCAGGCGGAGTCCCATTGAGATTGGTGTGACTTCTTCTCCTCGGCAGGATGATTCCTCCTCTCCACCAGAGTGGTTCTGTCTCCTTGACAGGAGGCTTTTCCCTTCGGCATTTATTTTGCTGATAGGGTCATAGCATTTTGCATGATTGCATAGCATTTACCCTAAAAACGCGTAGCATTTCCACCGTGTGGAGCATTACGCCATTGACGATCATATGCATATGAAACATGAGCTAGGGCGTTACCCTTCTTGTTTTGCAGGTGTTCCTCTGCAGAATGGTTTGATCAAGATGATTCTTGAATTCCCCAGCGAAGTTGATTGCTTAAGATGATTCTTAAAATCCCCAGTGAAGTCGCCAGAGAGGGTTGCTCAAGTTGATGCTTAGAGTCCCCGGCAGAGTGTTTGCTCAGGATGATTTCTGAAATCTCCAGCAGAGTTATTGGTTCAGGATGATTCTTGAAGTCCCCGGCTGAATTATTTGTCCAAGATGATTCTTGTAGTCCTCAGCAGAGTTGATTCATCCAGAATGATTTCTGGATCCCCGAAGCAGAGTTATTTGATAGTTCTTCAGAATCCCCAACGGAGATGTGTCATCCCCAGCAGGTTTTAAATAGAAAAGTTGAAATTTCCTTGAAGACTTGATGATTGAAGTTCGGCAGCAGTGCCAAAACCCCTAACTTACTGATGAAGTCTAACTGCGATGTCAAAGCAGTTCGCCCAGCTGACACGGAGTGCCTGACGGCAAAAGAATGCATATCCTTATGGGTCCGTGATTGATTAAGGATTCCATTTGAAGACTTACTGATGAAGTCCAGCTGCGATGTCGAAGCAGTTTGCCTAGCTGACGTAGGGTGCCTGACGGCAAAAGAATGCATATCCTTATTGGTCCGTGATTGATTAAGGATTCCATTTGAAGACTTACTGATGAAGTCTAGCTGCGATGTCGAAGCAGTTTTCCTAGCTGACGCAGGGTGCCTGACGGCAAAAGAATGTATATCCTCAGTTGATCCGTGAATGACTAAGGATCCCATTTCCTGACTTACCGATGAAGTCCCACCGCGATGCCGAAGCAGTTATCTCAGCTGACGCGGAGTGCCTGACGGCAGAAGAATAGATATCCCTATTGGGTTCATGATTGATTGAGGATTCTGTTCCCGACTTACTGACGAAGTCTGGCTGACGCCCGAAAATTTCTTGGAATGCCTGACGGCATAATTAACTTGATTGTTAAAAAAGGCCCCTAATGACCTGATAAGTCTCGAGGAATCCTTCTGCCGCAGGGTCGCAGAATGCCTGACGGCAATATCAGCTATGTAACACCGGTTACTGAGTGACTAGTGAGCCCTTGATGACTTGAGGACGAATATATATAGCAAAATCTGACAATCATCCCGACGGAGATTTGAGATTAGACCCTTCACCAATTACTGTGTGACCAATTCCACCAGCAGAGTTGTCATGCAACTGTCCTGCTCAGTTTGGAAGATGTTCCTACCAATCAAAGTACCGTTTACCTGTACGGTTGGAAAATCATCAGTTATCGTGTAACCGGTGATCCCTCGATGATTTGAGGATGCAATGATATCAGATAAATCAGAGAATCATCCTGAGGGAGTTTCAGATCAGTATTTCTCCAGCTAGTTGCCGTGCGACTATTATTTCAGTTTTCGAAGATTTGTCCTCATCAGAGTACCGTGTACTTATGCAGTTGGCAAATTTCCGAGTTTGTTGGTATTCAACCATCTTTCAACTTGATTGTTTGAGAGTCGTTCGCTTCTCCCCCAGTCAAGTCCAAGCCGTTTGAATAGGGGAAGCTGTTGCACCCCAAAATTTGCCCAACATTTCTTTACCTAGCTTATGTTTCATTTCATTCACATTAGCATTATCATTTGCATTTCATTGACATGTATGCAGGAGATCAAGAGGTATGATTACCAATCAAGGGCTACACAATACTTTGAAGCTAGCTGGGAGGCTTATTCAGGTGTTCAAGGGTTGATATCCTTGTCAGAGAAGTTAAAAGATCCTCAGAGAGAGTGATTGAAACCAAGTATGTGTGTCTCCTAACTTGAGAGTTGTGGGAAGCCATCAGATGATTCTGAGGTCATGAAGATGGACTTGAGGTCTTGATAGAGCTCCTGAGAAGTGTTGAAGATCACTTGGAAGCCTAGACAGGTCATTGTGCAAGAATAAGAAGCCTCAGCCATGATTGGTGCAGCTAGGGTTTGACTGGGTCAACCCTAAGTCAACTGATGATTTAAAGAAGGTTGAGACATAATTCAAGAGCCATGTGATCATGAATTGATACATTAAGATGTTATAAGGATGATTCCAAGGTTAACTCATCATGATTGAAGAGTTTGAGAAGTTTCAAGCTAGCGTTTCTAAGGCTTGACAGTGTAAAATCCCCTAGTTTGACCCCTATCTTCAAGGAAATTTAACTCAAGATATGATTGTCATCTCATCTTGACCCCAATGTGATTTTTGTAGAGCATGATCTTAGCTTTAATTTGAGTACTAGGAGTCCTTGATAGGATTTGTAGAACTCAAGTTATGGCTTTGACAAGTTACAAGTCATCTGAGGTATGTGAATTTGGAGCTTGAAAGTTACCCAACTTGCATGAAACTTTTTCACAAGAAGGATGATTCCTATGAAATTTTGGTCAACAGAATGTTCTTCCTTATTCTCTTAGCTTTCTAGAGAGTACTATAAGTCCTTGATAGGATTTGTAGAACTCAAGTTATGGCTTTGACAAGTCAAGGGTATTTTGGGAAGTTATGGTTATAGGTCATTTATGGTTATAGGTCATTTTCACCAACTTAGACACCTCAAATGAAATTTTGTTCAACTTGAAAGTTGCTCAAAATGGGGTTTTAACCTTGACCATATATCAAGGAGACATTGAAATGGCTCAAGGAAGGACTTGGTTCAAGGGGTTGTGAAAAAAGAAGGATTAAAGGCATTTAATGACCAAAAATTGAAATAAATTGATTTGTGTCCAAACATGGCAAAGTTATAGGTCAAATTGATTGGAAAAGTCATTTTAGAAACAGTGGCAATATTACATTTTTGGTTTGAGTCCATTTTCATGCACTTTTACTTTGTTGCTTCATGATGAAGTAACATAATCAACATGAACCATTGGATTGCAAACAAGGAAATGATCATAACCAATCAATTCAATATCTCATGAGATGAAGATTCCAAGTGTTTTCATGCCCAAACAGAGTGCAAATCGTGACTGTGCACATGAGATTTTAAAAGAGAAATTGAAATTGCAAAATCTCATTTGGAAGCTTACAGAACTTTCTGGATGAGTCCATTGAGTTCTATATAAGATTTGGAGTGTGTTCAGCCAGTTTTTTAGAGAAGATTGATGCTGATAACAGAAGGAGCAATTGAAAACTCAGAGCTGCAACTCAAGATCGTGTTCTTGGATTGAGTTGAAATCAGAGCAAATCAAGGTGTGCAAAAGCTTTAGGAGTGAATTTGGAGTGATTTTGGACAAGCTTGGAGGAAGAATCGAGCAGAAATTGTACCTGTTCTTCATCTGAAACCAGGTTTGTACCAATCAAAATTCTGCTTAATCTATAGGGAGATACATAGAAACTTGCATGTGGTTAGGTTCTTGATAGGACATAGATGGATTTTGGTACAAGAAACTGATGGATAAAGACAATTCTAGGTGTAGTGCACTTTCTGTTGAGGCTGATATCTCAAGATTCTTGAAGGAATAATCATGTTTGGATAGTGGATTGTGATCTCTGAAGAGTGTAGATTACATTAGGACCATTATTTTTGAGAATTGTGATGATCAAGATTTGGTGTGTTTCTGAAAATGTGATCGGATTTTAAGTTAGAGAAAGAATTAGTGAATTTGGAGATTGGATTCGTGTTTAGGAGAAAAAACCGATTGAGATGATGATTTGTTTTAGTGTTTTTGATGACCTGTGATGAGCACTTCACCGAAGAAGACGGTGGCACTGCAACTCAAGCCACCGTCTGGGGAGTTCCCTCCATCAGTTTGAATTTTGGGGATGAAGCATGTGAGCCATTGGATGGGTGTTTGACCTTTGACTCAGGCAAGGAATGGATGGCCACGATTTGTTTTAAACTTTGAAGAGAGACATTGAGATGAAACGCAACGTTTCATTTAATTGAAGCTTTGGGCTTAGTGTACTAACTGCTACCCACACCCCCGTTTGGCCCAAGTTCTTGAAATAAACTGGAAATAATTGCTATTCAGCACGCGTATTATGTTATTTTCTTTCTTTTTCTTTTATTTTACACATTTCATATAGTTTGAAATTAATTCATAATAAATAGGAAAATTGGTCATTTTGATCCAGGTTTTTTCCCCCTGACTCATGAATGAGTCTAGAATTTTAGGAAATTAAGAGTTTAGGAATTCATGCATTTTTTATTTTAATTGCATTTTTTTGTATTTTAACTGATATTAATTTCACTATGGTTGATACCTTGTCTTGCTGATTTTTGTGTGATAACTTGGTGATGATTTTTGAGCTGATTTTTTGTGTGTAGTTAGCTTAGAAATGTATGCTCCCCTAGTAATTTTCTCACATTTTTGTGAAGAAGTTTAGGGCTGTTTTTGTATTGAAACTTTAGGTGCTTTAGTTTTAGGGTTTAACCTTAGTACCCCATAGTTTAGGATTAAATTCTAGGACTTATTGGATGATTTGATCTCTGGAATTAACATGATAGAGTCATGATTGACTTAGGTTCCCATAGTTATTTTTGTAGGATTTTACAATTGGTTTTAGTATTTTAGTTGGAATTAACTTTAGTACTAGGTTTTAGGTGATCCTAACTTGCTAATTCAACTAGAATGACTTCATTAGTTCCCTTAGACTAGGGTTTTGGTTCTCTTTCTCTTGGATGATGGAATGCATGGTGGAGCTTGGACTTGAAGATTTCTCTCCCTTTGCTGTAGTTTGTTTAGGAGTAAGGATTAGGGTTTTTAGGGAGATCTCTTAGGATATATTTTCTTCCTTCATGAAACATGGAAGGTATTGATCACTTCCATTCATCCCTATGATATAAGGTCCCATTGTGAAGGCCACATCCCTCCTTTGGTAGGATGAGTGGCTCCTCACAAAGTGGTAGAACCTTTGAGGGTTCCTTTCCTTGATGGTGGAGTGCTTAGAGGTGACCTTTGGTCTTCACTTTGCTCACCACTATCCACACCTTGCTCTTGTTAGATGAATCTCTCTCCCTTGCTAGAGGATGGAGTTCCTTGTTAGAAGATTGAAGATGCTAAAGGTTTCTACTTCTCTGTGTTTGAAGACTGCCTTTGGAGCTGAGGCTTGAAGATCCAGAAGAACAAGTTGATACTTGTGAAGAAGATCAAATTGAGAATGAAGAAAGAGCTGAAGCTTGGATAAGAAGAAGAACAAATTGATTGGTGCATTGAGATCTTGAAGAAGCAAGTTGATACTTGCCATTGAAGAGGATAGACTTGAAGAATAGTTACAGACTGAGGACTGAGCTGCTGTCAGAGGATTGCTTTGCTGTGAAGCTGTGGAAGTTGTTGATCTGCTTTCTTTCCTGTCTGTTTGCTTGCTGTGCAATTGTATTGATGTGACTTGTGTGATTTGCTTGATGCATTAGAATAAGTTCATGTTTAGATTCTTTTAAGCTAGGAGCATGATTGCATTAGAGGTTGAGTTGCTCCCTCTGCTTGTACTTTTACTGTATGGCTTTGCTTGCGGGTACTCGGTAGAGCCCAGCTCCCTTACCTATGTGGTTTGTGATTTGCTTGATGGCATTTTATTTTTTCTGTATGATTACAGTTATTCATATTTGGCTTGAGGTTGAGACGAGCATGTGGAGGCTGATGCCCCACACATACTTCCTCCCTCACTTGCATTGCATGCATTTTACAGTCGTTTGCTGTTTACTGTTTAAGCTGATGCTTTATCTGTTTTTGTTTATCATTGACATGATCCCCTAGGAATCTCACTTCCTTTGATAAGGAAGTGATGATTAGAACTTTAAGTTGAAACCTATGCATGATAACTTCTAGGAGATCCTTGTTTCAAACCACAACCATAGGATGAATCCTTGGCATGACAACTGTTAGGACTTGATAGTCTCCCCATAAAAGTCGTTCTCTTCTCATCTTGAAACAACAGTAAAAAACGTAATAAAGGCAAGTTAGTATAAGTGCGTTACGAGCCTTAAGCTACTTGGGTAATGATAATTAAGCGGTCTCCTCTCAATCATCTAGAGTGTTTAGTATATGTCCTTTGGACGATATGCGACACATTCGCTCCTAAGTCATAGTCTCTAGTGTTGTACAAACTACAGACAAACATAAAAAACAGTTCTTTCGTAAAAGACAGAAAACAAACTTCAAACCTTTTTGCCCCGTGGGCCTGTAAGTCAAAGGAAGCTTTTCTGAAGAAAAGAGTGTCGTTAACTCCCAGTTCTACCACAAACGGTAACGCCTAAGTCTCCAAGGGTCGAGCTGCGTACATCCAACTGCTGGAACTGTTTTTTAACCCTACTCGAAAAACAGATGAATCTGAATCCCCGTAATCCGTATTATCCCAAACTACGTAAGCTCTGATCTCTCATATCTGTTGAGAGTACGTAGGCACAATACTGACGTATTGGCGAGCCACCTTCCCCGTAACCCGTAGTTAGCCGAATTACGTTGACTCTGATTTCTCATCTCTGATGGGAATACGTAGGCATAAAGCGCGACGCTTTGTCGAGTCATTTTCTTTTCTTTTTAAACCAGCCTTGATAGGTAGATAGATAAAACCAACCCGTCAGATAAACACAACAATCGTGGATCCCATCAAGTACGATGGACGTGAGGGGTGCTAATACCTTTCCCTTGCGAAACCGACTCCCGAACCCAGACAACGGTTGCGATGACCTTGTCTTATACCTTTCGTCAGGTTTTTCCGATCGTTTCCTTTCCCGTTCTGAGGGATAAATAACGAAAGGTGGCGACTCATCTGTTTTGCCGGCACCTTATTTTCGTGGTAGCGACACCTATCTAGAGAGGTTCAACAAGGAAGCTGTCTAGGTCTCCACAATTGACGACATGAAGAAATTTCAGCTCGAGCGCGGGCTTCGTCCCCGTACTAAAATTTCCAAAGCTGTGGGCATCTAGCCCCTAACAATGCTGGACGCTTTTC
This sequence comes from Lathyrus sativus, assembly GCA_963859935.3. NCBI lineage: Eukaryota > Viridiplantae > Streptophyta > Magnoliopsida > Fabales > Fabaceae > Lathyrus > Lathyrus sativus. The sequence continues at coordinate 17,519 of CAWUDS030005175.1, read as the reverse complement.
TCCTCAAAGCACAAGCGTACATCAAGTACAAAGAGAAGGAGGCCGCCAGTTCTTCCTGGGATTCAAGGCACCGGGAGAGTGATCAATCCTCCAATCCCGACAAACTCTCGACATCTTATCAAGGAGATAGAAGATGCGAAGATTGCCCCTAGGAGCCCCAGGATAATAAAGGGCCTTCTGGCCAGTTCCATGAGTACATTCCCCTGACGATTTCTCGAGAAAAGATCCTCTCCAAATGTGCCAACTCAAAATTTCGGCAAGCGGGAGTCTGGTTCCCTAAGCAAATACCATCCAACCCAAAGACTGACAAGTCGAAATATTGTCGGTTCCACAAGAGCCACTGCCATATAACCGACGACTGCATCCACCTGAAGGATTGTTAGATGCCCAATTGTGCTTATTTGTGCTATCAAATGTGGGCATCTTTTGCTCCTTTTTGTCTAATTTCGGTTCAAAACCACCTTGCTTTTGGTGATATGCGATATGATGTGAAATGCTCTTGGTCCTTTTAATTTTTGTGTTATTGTGCAGTATTTGAGCATGAAAGAGCAAAATTTGAAGACACAAGAAAGTTGACAAAGGAATCAAGAAAGAACAAGAGCAAAAGCATGTTCGCTAGGCGAACATCTGGCGAGTGTTGCAGCGAGTTGTTCGCTAGGCGAGCCCATAGCGAGCTGCTAGCGAACACTCTCAGACTTGGGTAGAATCAAAAGGGCATTATTCACTGGCAGCGAGGCAGGTGGCGAAGAACTCGCTAGGCGAGCACCTAGCGAGCAAGTAGCAAAGCGTTCCAGAATCTTTTCCTCAGCCCTCGCTAGCATGTTCGCTAGGCGAGGCTGTAGCGAACGTTCGCTGTTAGCTCGCTAGGCGAATGAGGTCGTGAGCGTGACAGGACATCAACGTTTTCCTATAAGTAGCCCTATGTACTTTTTGAACATATACCATATATTTTTCACTAGTTTTGCTGCATAAGAGATTTTGTGACCTAGAAACCCTCTATCTCTTGTTTTTCTTCATTTCTAAACATTAATCTACAAAAAGAAGGTGGATTCTCATCCAAGTTGGATTCTTTGACTCAGATGTTCATCAACCTTCTTCCAAAACTTCTTTTGCAAGCTACCATGAAAATGAGTAGCTAAGTTCTTCATTTTGTCAAGGTTAGATGTAGGTGATCATTAAGCTTTGTAAGTATATGGATGATCTTCATTTGTAAACTCTTGGATGATGAATATATGGTGAAAACCTTGCTTTATCTATAACTCTTTGTGTTGGTTTATGATTGAAAGATATTTTCCAACTCTTGACCTAGGTTTTCATCCTTCTATTTTCTTAAGCTAGAAATAGTTTTGAATGTGGTTGTTCATGAAAAATGTTAAACCTAAATGTTGTCATTTTGATAGATTGTGTGAGAAATCAACAATGGATCAAAATGAGAAAAACCACAATGTGAGTTAGAAATAATCACATTGGGAGGATGTTGTAAATGTGTTTATCATCTAAAGGAGTTTATGCTTATTGTTGATCGGACATATACAAGCAAAGTGATTACCGAACCCTAACTTTGACAATCTTCATCAAATCATAAAATCAATCTTTTACCGTGATTCATTACCTTTTATGCAAGATACCGTTACTAAAAACCAAACCCCTTTTGTTACTAAAAAGTTACGGGCTTGATAACTGTCGAACGGCGGCAATATCTCAAATTCCCTGTGGAGACGATAACAAAAACCTGACACTTTACCACTGTAACTTCAACAAAATGGCGCCGTTGCGGGGGAATTTGAATTGATATTGCGAGCATCACAATAGTTGTTGAATTGTAACTCTTGAATTTTTTGATTTGTGCTTGTTGATTTGTTTGGTTTAATGTGCAACTTTCGTTTTATGCGAGGGTAGATTCCTGAGGACCAACTTCTTTTTGATCCCGAGATCGAGAGAACCGCAAGGAGATTGAATAGCAGAACAAGACGGAGGAGGAAACTTGCTCGACAACAACAAGAACAAGGAGAAGGTTCTTCTACAACACCACCACCTCATTTCATACCTATCATGGATCCACCACCACCACCACCGTTCGTTTCCACCCCGTGTATCAACAGTCCAAGAAACACTGCTCAGTTTGCCAACCACACGGGAAGGAAAGCCGAGATGAAGACGGGTACTCTCAACTTGTTATACGGAAGTCCATTCACCAGAATGGACCATGAAGACCCCTTTGCTTTTCTCACCAAATATTATGAGATAGCATTGGCGGCGGGAGTTGATCAAGCTCAAGAGCTACCGTTGTTCAAAAGAATTTTTCCACATGCTTTGCTCGGCAAGGACAAAGATTGGTACTTAGATCAAATGTAACACCCCCTTCTATACCCCAAATAAATGCATATAAAACAATTAAGCACATACAAATTATCAGAGTAAAAAGGTTTTATAATAAGGTATAAAAGAAGAATGCCACAATTTCACCAACAAAACTCTTTAACATTTTGCTCCATAAAATATGTAACATTTTCGTAGTTTTAGAAATCACATTTCAACATTTAATTTAAGCAGAAGATAACAACATTTAATCAGTTCCAAAATATTAATTCAAATGCACATAAGTCATCCAGATTAATACATCATATCAGTTAGATTACACAATCGCATCAACTGATACATCGCAATTTATCACAAAAGAATGACTATACTAGTCTAACTACCTGGTGTTACATATCAGAGCAGCAGACTCAAAAGAATGAAGAATACTTCACAAAAGGGACTCCAGCATCCTAATCTGCAATGCCTCATAGAGCATTATAAAACAGCAGAAGGGTGAGAAATACTACCATAATAATCAATGCATAAGATTATATATATACAGGTATCATATAATTGCATTCTACATTTCTCACCACAAATTCATTTCATAGTTATATTTACCATATTAAACAAATATGAACATACCCAAACATATCCCTTCATACATATTCCCCAATCATCCAAAACCCATTATATTCACAAGCATATTTCATATATCCATGACATTTATGCTATTACCACGTCATCAAACAATGCACACATATCCACGATATGTTCCCATGCATTTCTCACAATTATTAACGATGCACACATATCCATGATATGTTCCCATGCATCTCTCACAATTATTAACGATGCACACATATCCACGATATGTTCCCATGCATCCCTCACAATTATTGACGATGCACACATATCCATGATATGTTCCCATGCATCCCTCACAATTATTGACGATGCACACATATCCACGATATGTTCCCATGCATCCCTCACAATTATTGACGATGCACACATATCCACGATATGTTCCCATGCATCCCTCACAATTATTGACGATGCACACATATCCACGATATGTTCCCATGCATCCCTCACAATTATTGATGATGCACACATATCCACGATATGTTCCCATGCATCCCTCACAATTATTGACGATGCACACATATCCACGATATGTTCCCATGCGTACTCATCACATAATTGTATACACATCAAGCATTCACAAGTTCATTAGACAATACACATACATTCATCATTGTATTCACATGTATTTCTATTTATCACAATTAATACGCATCGCACATCAACTAGGATTCACGCCCGTAGGCTACCCACAACACACATCATCACAATAGATCATATCTATATCATATCATAGAGGCATTCCCCTATGAGAAGCAACCAAACCATATCCACATGAACAACACAGCAAAAGAAAAATGCTGTCACATTCGCCTTCATTCGCCTGGCGAACCCTCGCAGCGAACCTTCGCCTGGCCTTCGCCTGGCGAACTCTCTCAGCAAACACTCGCTAGGCTTCGCCTGGCGAGACTTCCCAGCGAGCCCAAGTCAGTAGCTACTGACTTCATTCGCCACCATTCGCCAGCACCTTCGCTGGGCGAACCTTCGCTATCCACCTTCGCTTGGCGAACTCGCCAGCGAAGTCCACTGGGACTTAATCATAAGTACTCGCCAGCATTCGCTAGGCTTCGCCTGGCGAGAGCCAGCGAACCTGCGCAGAACAGAACCACACTTTGTCCCTCCTTCACCATTCCACCATCCACCAACTCTTGAACATCCAAATCAGTACAAATAGCATCAATACATGTTACCCGACTATTCTACGGCGTTATTGCTCGGTTTCAACCGATTAAATCATCAATCTACCGATTAATCCAACATTTGCCCTAATTGGAAAATGATGAAAACTCTACCAAAACCCCAACCCAACATACATAACATCATGCAATGATCAAATAGAAACATTTCTCACCCTTACCTTGGTTTAATCAAAGCTTTGAGTTGCCCTTGATGATTTCCACACTTTTCTTTTTCTTCTTCTCTTTTCTCCTCCTTTTCCTTCTTTCTCTTTTTCTTCCCTTTTTCTTTTTTTCTTACCAACTCTTATCTCCTTTTCTTCTATTTCTATTCTTTATATTTATTTCCATTCTATTTCCTCCATAATACCTTTCTCTTTATTTCTTTCCAATATATTTACTCTCTCAAAACATCTATCAATCCATTAAACAAACATCTAATTATTCAAATAATTAGAATAATCCAAATAAATCAATTAATTAACACAATTAATTAATTATTGAAAATTGGGCTGTTACAACTCTCCCCCACTTTAGGAATTTTCGTCCTCGAAAATGTTACCTGATTCAAATAACTCTGGATACGATCCTCGCATCCCAACCTTCCAAATCTAACTCTCTCTCGAACTACCTCCATCAAAGGAATTCCTTTACCTCGAAGTTACCTCTCGTTCATCATCCTGAACTAGTAATGCCTTAACGGTCAATTCCTTTCTCACTTGTACACCATCTATCTGAATGAATGCACTTGCACTTCCTCAACTTAGGTACATGTACATATCATGCAATTCCCACAAGTGACAGCGGTAAAACAGTCTAACATACTACTTCTCCCACGCTTCCGCTGCGACACTCTGATACAAATAAGCAAAACACGGTGGGTGCTTCCGAGACCTCAAGCTCGACCAACACCAGTTACTATTGTAACTCCCGAAACACTTCTTTTCTTGGATCCTTTTGATCTTTCTAGTCGTCTCTTGCATAATCTCAGGTTCGAGTACAACACTCTTGCCTGGCACACATCAACACAAAGGATTCCTACACCTCTTACCGTACAAAGCCTCATACAATGTCATTCCGATACTAGAATGATCATTATCATTGTAGGTAATTCAAGCAACGATAGTTAATTATCCCACGATCCACCTTGATCCAACACACAAGCCCTCCAGAAATCCTCTACATACTGGATAGTTCTCTTTGTCTACCCATCCGTCCACGGATGCTAGACAGAGATTATCATCAACAGGTCGCTCAAAGCGTCTGCAACTCCCTCAAAATCCCAATGAAAAACTCTGATTCCCATCTGACACAACATTCGACGGTATCTCATACCACTTCGCAGCTTCCTCAATATATCTCCTAGATAGCTTCAGCACAGGATGATTAATCCTCATTGGTAAGAAATAAGTTAATCTTGTCGATCTATCCACAACCACTCAAATCAAATCATACCCCTTCAAATTCTTCGGAAAACACGACACAAAGTCTATGGAAATACTATTCCATCCCACTCGGGAATATTCAATAGTTGCATCCGACCCAACAGTCTCTGACGTTTATTCTCCGACATTCTAATAAGTCTAATCCAGTATATACAACTCAATCACTCCTCTCTTCATTTGTGGTCATCAAAATAATTCCTCAAATTCGGTCACACCTTCCCAGTACCTGCATGGATACTCCATTTATCTCAATGTCCTTCTTCCCGTGTACTTTCATCCAACTCACACTATTCAGAACACATACTCCATCCTGACATCTCATGATACCATTTCCATAAGTCCAAAAATCACCTCCTCGACTTTTATCCCTTAAATTCAATCAATCTATTAACTCGGATTAGAATTCCGACCTCCTCGAATCTCATCGAGAATACCAATAGTCAGTCATATCATATAAAGTTCAACTTCATGAGAAGTCTCTTCACAGACTACAATCATATTCTGAATTTACTCAATCAGTCCTAACTTCATTACCATCATCATCAGTACATATAGAGATTTCCAATGCAATAACTCAGTTACCACTTGGTCTCAATCGAATGGTAACTCAACCAAGACCATACTCTTTCAGAAGTCTCAAATATTTCCTCTGCATCATATTCAACTTCTCAAATCGAACAAATACCTTAAGATCTTAAGATCATTAACCATCTCAAATCTCAACTAAACAATTGAGGCTTCCAAACTCCGGTAGAAACACACAACAACACCCAACTCTAAATCACTTGTCTGATAATTCCCTTATGTACTTTAAGTTGCTTCAAAGCATAGCCAAAACTCGTTGATGTTGCACTTAACATATCTCTCAGTCATATTAACAAAGCATTACAACGCAACAAATAGTTTCGTCGGATTCGGCAAGACCAACACACGAGCTATTGACAACTTTCCAAAAACTCTCTGAACTTCTTCACAGTGGCATATCACTACTTCTTCTCCAATACTGATAACACAAGTTCCCGATGCTCAACATGATCCTCTATATTCTTCGAATTATCAAACACATTCCATCAATAAATTAATTAATTTCCCTGCCACTACTTCACCATCACACAGAGCATTAAAATAACGTCCAACGCTCCGAATGGTGCGTCAAAAGACGAAAACAACATTTTCACACTCCGAAGGTCACTCAACGCATTTCAACTCTTGAAATTCCAAAGGTCTAATTATACCCGTATTGTACTCCACATTTTACTTTCCTTAATAATCACCGAAAGTCATTATACATTCTTATACTCGACTTCACACTTTGCTGTCGTAGCATACACACCAAACACAAGCCTCAACACAACTTAATCAATCTTAATTCCTTGGCCACTCAAACAAACGTATAATATGGAGCTTCCAATATCTTATTATTCTCCGCAACTAAGTCGATCACAACTCAACTTCACGTCTTGGCTGTTTATCTCTTATCTTGTCAGGATAATTCTCAGACTACCACAATCAAACGGTAAACCGACAACTCCTCCACTTCCATCAATACTCAATATTTCCATCGAAATCAAACATCTCATCACTGTCCTGCACCGACTCATTAAAACAATTCTCAAGTGCTCGGCTTTACTCAAGACAATTCACTGCACCACGCCATCTAAGCTTGCAAGACACATCTATCCCATCCAACACAATCCCAACTAATATCAACAAGAGATTAAGGGTGATCAGTTCCTCAATTTGTCAATAGACAGCCGAAACCATAATGGGGCATAGACCATCTTTACCAAACTATAATAGCGTTTAACTACACACTAAGCTACAACTCCACACTTGCAGCCTTCTAAGGAATCACAAGCTTCTCCCCCACTTTAATCATTCCCACTTCTGCAAACAAAGATTAAACAACAAACATGTATCGACAGTGTTTTCATACACATGTCGCATACAAGGGAACGAATAATATTAAACAACATGGCCGGACGGACCGACCTGCTCTGATACCACTTTTGTAACACCCCCTTCTATACCCCAAATAAATGCATATAAAACAATTAAGCACATACAAATTATCAGAGTAAAAAGGTTTTATAATAAGGTATAAAAGAAGAATGCCACAATTTCACCAACAAAACTCTTTAACATTTTGCTCCATAAAATATGTAACATTTTCGTAGTTTTAGAAATCACATTTCAACATTTAATTTAAGCGGAAGATAACAACATTTAATCAGTTCCAAAATATTAATTCAAATGCACATAAGTCATCCAGATTAATACATCATATCAGTTAGATTACACAATCGCATCAACTGATACATCGCAATTTATCACAAAAGAATGACTATACTAGTCTAACTACCTGGTGTTACATATCAGAGCAGCAGACTCAAAAGAATGAAGAATACTTCACAAAAGGGACTCCAGCATCCTAATCTGCAATGCCTCATAGAGCATTATAAAACAGCAGAAGGGTGAGAAATACTACCATAATAATCAATGCATAAGATTATATATATACAGGTATCATATAATTGCATTCTACATTTCTCACCACAAATTCATTTCATAGTTATATTTACCATATTAAACAAATATGAACATACCCAAACATATCCCTTCATACATATTCCCCAATCATCCAAAACCCATTATATTCACAAGCATATTTCATATATCCAAGACATTTATGCTATTACCACGTCATCAAACAATGCACACATATCCACGATATGTTCCCATGCATTTCTCACAATTATTAACGATGCACACATATCCACGATATGTTTCCATGCATCTCTCACAATTATTAACGATGCACACATATCCACGATATGTTCCCATGCATCCCTCACAATTATTGACGATGCACACATATCCACGATATGTTCCCATGCATCCCTCACAATTATTGACGATGCACACATATCCACGATATGTTCCCATGCATCCCTCACAATTATTGACGATGCACACATATCCACGATATGTTCCCATGCATCCCTCACAATTATTGACGATGCACGCATATCCACGATATGTTCCCATGCATCCCTCACAATTATTGACGATGCACACATATCCACGATATGTTCCCATGCATACTCATCACATAATTGTATACACATCAAGCATTCGCAAGTTCATTAGACAATACACATACATTCATCATTGTATTCACATGTATTTCTATTTATCACAATTAATACGCATCGCACATCAACTAGGATTCACGCCCGTAGGCTACGCACAGCACACATCATCATAATAGATCATATCTATATCATATCATAGAGGCATTCCCCTATGAGAAGCAACCAAACCATCTCCACATGAACAACACAGCAAAAGAAAAATGCTGTCACATTCGCCTTCATTCGCCTGGCGAACCCTCGCAGCGAACCTTCGCCTGGCCTTCTCCTGGCGAACTCTCTCAGCAAACACTCGCTAGGCTTCGCTTGGCGAGACTTCCCAGCGAGCCCAAGTCAGTAGCTACTGACTTCATTCGCCACCATTCGCCAGCACCTTCGCTGGGCGAACCTTCGCTATCCACCTTCGCTTGGCGAACTCGCCAGCGAAGTCCACTGGGACTTAATCATAATTACTCGCCAGCATTCGCTAGGCTTCGCCTGGCGAAGCTTCGCCTTCGCTCGCCTGGCGAGAGCCAGCGAACCTGCGCAGAACAGAACCACACTCTGTCCCTCCTTCACCATTCCACCATCCACCAACTCTTGAACATTCAAATCAGTACAAATAGCATCAATACATGTTACCCGACTATTCTACGGCGTTATTGCTCGGTTTCAACCGATTAAATCATCAATCTACCGATTAATCCAACATTTGCCCTAATTGGAAAATGATGAAAACTCTACCAAAACCCCAACCCAACATACATAACATCATGCAATGATCAAATAGAAACATTTCTCACCCTTACCTTGGTTTAATCGAAGCTTTGAGTTGCCCTTGATGATTTCCACACTTTTCTTCTTCTTCTTCTCTTTTCTCCTCCTTTTCCTTCTTTCTCTTTTTCTTCCCTTTTTCTTTTTTTCTTACCAACTCTTATCTCCTTTTCTTCTATTTCTATTCTTTATATTTATTTCCATTCTATTTCCTCCATAATACCTTTCACTTTATTTCTTTCCAATATATTTACTCTCTCAAAACATCTATCAATCCATTAAACAAACATCTAATTATTCAAATAATTAGAATAATCCAAATAAATCAATTAATTAACACAATTAATTAATTATTGAAAATTGGGCTGTTACATCAAACACCGGCAGTCATGACGGATTGGAACGTGTTGGAAGAGAAATTCATTGAAAGATTTTTCTCTCACAACCGGTTCATGGAATCCAAAACAACAATTTCAGTGTTTTCCCAAGGAGCCAACGAATCATTGAACGAGGCATGGGAAAGGTTTAAATCCATGCTTTGAAAGTGCAAAGGTCATGGCTTTGATGAATTGACGCAAATCCATATTTTCAAGAACGACCTTCAACCAAATTGCAAGACTTTGTTGGATGCCACTGCGGGTGGTTCTTTGTTGTCTAAAAGCGCCGATGAAGCTACGGATATCATCAATCGTATGGCTCTAAATGACCTTCAAAGCCAAAGTAGAGAAAACACTTTGAAGAAACCGGGAGTGCTTGAACTTGGGACAAATGATGTTATCCTTGCACAAAATAAACTCATTTCACAACAAGTGGAACTCTTAACTCAACAAATCAAAGAGATGAAAGAGCCCTCAAAAGCTAAACAAATAGCTTGTTGTGAGCTTTGTAAAGGTGAACATGATACCAGATTTTGTCCACCTCCCGGGTTCAAAGAGGTAAACTATATGGCGAATCAACGAGACTACCAACTGGGGCAACAACAACAACAACCACCGTATCAACAACATTCTCAAAATCAACCACAACAACACTATCAACCAAATCAAGGGTACCAACCAAGGAGTAACTATCACCATAACCAAGGTTATGGGGGTGGTAATTCTAGCCGTCAAAATCCTTATCAACCTCAACAATTGTCGGTCGTAACTTCAAAATTGGAAGATACATTGACGCAATTCATGCAATTGTCAATGGCTAATCAAAAGAGCAACGATGCGGCAATCAAAAATCTTGAAACTCAAGTTGGAAAACTTGCTAAGCAACTAGCGGAGCAACAATCTGGACCTTCTTTTTTTGCAAACACGCAAACAAATCCAAAGGAGCATTGTAAAGCAATCACGACGAGAAGTGGAAGGGAGTTGGTTAGTGAGAGTAAAAAAAGAGATGAGAGTGAAAAAAGAGAGGATGAGAGAAAAGATGACGAGAAGAAAATTGATGATAGAATTGATGGTGAAGTTGAGGAGGAAAGTGAGGAAGAAGTTGAAAATAATGAAAAAAAGGTTGAAGTTAAAAATAAAGAAAGTGTAGAAGTAGAAAATGATAAGAGTGAAAAAGTGAAGGTGGAGGAAGTGAAGAAGAAAAAAGAGCGGAATTCTAGAGGATCTAGAGGAAAGGAGGTAGTGAGCACTACTCCGGTCCAAAACCTACCATATCCACATGCTCCATCTAGGAGGGAAAATGAACAGCATTACGCCCGGTTCATGGATATTTTTAAACAACTTCAAATAAACATTCCGTTTGCCGAAGCTTTGGAACAAATGCCAAAGTATGCCAAGTTCATGAAAGACATACTAACTAAAAAGCGGAGGTATACGGAACCGGAAACAATTGTTCTTGATGCTAGTTGTAGTGCCATCATCCAAAGGACTCTTCCGAGAAAAGAGGTTGATATGAGAAGAGTCACTTTGTCGGTTACTATCGGTGATGAATATGTCGGGAAATGGCTAATTGATTTGGGGTCAAGCATTAATTTAATACCTTTGTCTATCGTGAAAAGGCTTGGCAACATTGAAATGAAAGCCATACGGATGACGTTGCAATTGGCCGATAAGTCAACTACCCATCCTCATGGATTAGCTCAAGACGTATTGGTTAAAGTCGACAAATTCTTGTTTCCGGTTGATTTCATTGTGATTGACATGGAAGAGGATGATGATGCTCCGCTAATCCTAGGCCGAAATTTCATGAAAACCGCGCGAATGATGATTGATGTTGATGATAGTTTGATGAAAGTGCGAGTCCAAAATGAAGAAGTCACTTTTGATCTTTTTGAAGCTATGAAGTATTCAAAAGATAATCGTGATAGTTTCCGAATTGATGTGGTTGAAGAAGAAATGTTGAAAGTATCTAAGCATATTCATGTGACATCTCCTGAGGAATTAGCTCTTGATGACTCTTTTGAAGTGTTCACAATTGAAGAAGAGCAAGCTCTTGAGGAATGTTTACGGAAACTTGATAATCTTAAAGAGTTGCAACCATGGGAAATCGAAGAGGAAGTGTTGAAAAAGGAGGTCCATGAAGAAAAACCACCCATTGTATTGAAAATTCTACCTTCTAACTTGAAGTATGCATTCCTTGATGAAATCGAAGAGAAGCCGGTTATCATAAGCAACCTTTTGTCTAAAAATGAAGAATCCCGTTTAATTGATGTGTTGAAAAAGAATAAAAAAGCGATGGGATGGACTCTTTCCGACCTCAAAGGAATTAGTCCTTCTTATTGTATGCACAAGATTTTAATGAAAGAGGATTTTAAGCCGGTAGCTCAACCTCAACGCCGCTTAAATCCTACTATGAAGGAGGTTGTTCGGAAAGAAGTTGTTAAGCTTTTGGATGTGGGAATGATCTACCCAATTTCACATAGCCCTTGGGTGAGTCCCGTGCATGTGGTTCTGAAAAAGGGTGGAATGACCGTCATTCGAAATGAAAAAGATGAATTGATTCCGACGAAGGTGGCAACGGGGTGGAGAATGTGTATTGATTATAGGCGGTTGAATACCACAACTCAAAAAGACCATTTTCCACTTCCGTTCATGGACCAAATGTTGGAAAGACTTTCGGGCCAAAATTACTATTGTTTCCTTGATGGCTATTCCGGGTACAACCAAATTACGGTTGACCCGGCCGATCACGAGAAGACGGCTTTCACATGTCTGTTTGGAATTTTCGCATACAGAAAAATGCCCTTTGGGTTATGCAACGCACCAGCGACTTTCCAAAGATGTGTGCAAGCCATTTTTTGCCGACTTGATCGAGAAAACGATGGAAGTGTTCATGGACAACTTCTCCGTGTTTGGCAGTTCTTTTGGTTTATGCTTGGATAATCTGGAAACGGTGCTTGAAAGGTGTGTGAAAACAAATCTCGTGCTTAATTGGGAGAAATTCCACTTCATGGTAACCGAGGGGATAGTGCTCGGACATAAAGTCTCTTCAAAAGGGCTTGAAGTGGATCGAGCAAAAGTTGACGTGATTGCAAAGTTGCCTCCTCCGGTTAATCTGAAGGGAATCCGAAGCTTCCTCAAGCATGCCGGTTTTTACCGGCGATTTATCAAAGACTTCTCAAAGGTAGCTAGGCCTTTGAGTAATTTGCTCGCCAAGGACCAGGTATTTCTCTTAACTGAAGATTGTTTACACGCTTTTAAAATTTTGAAGGAAAAACTTGTTACCGTTCCAATTATAGTCGCTCCGAATTGGAATTTGAATTTTGAACTAACGTGTGATGCGAGTGACTATGCTATTGGAGCGGTATTGGGACAAAGGAAATAAAAAAATTTCATGCTATACACTACGCAAGTAAAGTTCTAAATGAGGCGCAAATTAATTATGCTACCACCGAAAAAGAACTACTTGCGATAGTGTATGCGCTAGAAAAATTTTGGTCTTATCTTATTGGTTCTAAAGTGATTGTGTATACCGACCATGCGGCGATTAAATATCTGCTCACCAAACCGGATTCGAAGCAAAGGCTCATATGTTGGATCCTCTTGTTACAAGAATTTAATATTGAAATTAAGGACAAGAAAGGATCGGAAAATTTGGTGGCGGGTCATTTATCTCGCCTTGTGAATGTGGAGGTTACATCTTTTGAAAAGGAAATCCGAGAAGAATTTCCTAATGAAAAACTTTTTAAAGTTCAAGTTAGGTCGTGGTTTGCGGACTTTGCAAACCACAAGGCGAGTGGTTTTGTGCCTCCCGACCTAACTCCGAACCAAAAAAGGAAATTCATCTCGGATTGTAAGTATTTTGTGTGGGATGACCCATACTTGTTTAAGTTGGGTGGTGATAACATTTGAGAAGGTGTGTTACCACCGATGAAGCGCAAAGTATTTTATGGCATTGTCATAACTCGCATTACGGCGGACATTTCAATGGGGGCAAGAACGGCCAATAAAGTCCTTCAATCAGGATTTTATTGGCCTTCTATTTTTAAAGACGCAAATGCCCATGCGCAAAGTTGTGACAGTTGCCAACGAAGTGGTGGGATAGGTAAGAGAGACGAGATGCCTCTCCAAAACATCCAAGAGGTGGAATTATTTGATTGTTTGGGTATCGATTTTGTCGGACCATTCCCACCCTCTTTTGGAAATAAATACTTGCTGGTTGCAGTTGACTACGTGTCGAAGTGGGTTGAGGTGATTGCCTCACCTCGGGCGGATTCTAAAACGATCATAAAATTTTTAAAGAAAAACATCTTTTCCCGTTTCGGAACCCCCCGTATGTTGATCAGTGGCAGAGGGTCACACTTTTGTAATGCACCGTTGGAAAAAGTTTTGCAACATTACGGTGTAACACATAGAGTGGCAACTCCGTATCACCCATAGGCCAATGGTCACGCTGAGGTCTCTAATCGGGAGATTAAGAGAATAGTTGAAAAAACCGTGTCTAACTCGAGAAAAGATTGGTCACAAAAATTGGATGAAGCTTTATGGGCATACCGCACTGCTTATAAAGCTCCAATTGGGCTAACTCCATTTCAACTTGTTTTTGGTAAAACTTGCCATTTGCCGGTCGAAATGGAGCACAAAGCCTTATGGGCTTTAAAATTTTTGAACTTTGATAATGAGTTGGCCGGTGAAAAAAGAAAGGTACAACTGCTTGAGTTGGGGGAGATGCGCAATGCCGCATATCACTCAAGTTGGTTGTACAAATAAAAAGTTAAAGAATATCATGACAAAAAGCTCCGAAAAAAAGAATTTGTGCCCGGGCAGTTGGTGTTATTGTTTAATTCCAGCTTGAAACTTTTTCCCAGAAAATTGAAGTCAAAATGGTCTGGGCCATTTCGTGTAAAAGAGGTGAAAACTTTTGGGGCTGTTGTGATTGAAGACTTGGAAAAGAAGGACAGTTGGACAGTGAATGGCCAACATTTAAGGGTATATCTTGGTGGCCTAATTGATCGAGAAAGTTGTGCCTTTCTTCTGGATGTTCCAGTGTGAGCATCTTGGACCGTCGAGCTTATCCGACGTTAAACAAGCACTTGTTGAGAGGCACCTCAACGTTGTAAATATTTTGTTGTTTATTGGTTGTGTTTTGTGGAGTCTACATGAGGAAGCATGCTGAAACTGACCTTTGGCTGCTGTCCTGATTTGTTTTGAAAATTCTGTCATGCTCGCTAGCACGTTCGCTAGGCGAGCATGCAGCGAGCCTTCGCTATCTGTTCGCTAGGCGAACATACGCGTATCTGGCATTTTAAGTTGTTAGTGGGCCACTCTTGTAGGCCCAAAATCAGTTTTTCTTTTGTAACCGAGTCTTTCTCACTCACTCTCACACTTCCACTGCAAAACACAAGCACCAAGAACTCTCCCTCTCTATTCTCTTGCTTTCCCTAATTTGCATATATCATTCTCTCTGCTGCAGTAAGGTTTGATCTTTCTCCTCTCTTTTTGTTCTTCATTGTTTTAATTGTAGAAACATTAGGGTTTAGGTTAGACTTTGCAAGTTAGGGAATTGAGAAACTTTAGGTTTGCATGTGTACCAAGAGCAATGCCTTTCATGTTTAATCAAGTAGTTTTGGAATTGTATTCAACAAATTTGGGATTTTGGATGTTTGAGGTCCAACACAGTGGCTGTTTTTAAAACTTTCGCAGTGCTCGCTAGCTCGTTCGCTAGGCGAGTCAGTAGCGAGCATTCGCTATGGACTCGCTGGGCGAGCAAGCCAGCGAGCATGACAGAACTTGGTTTTTATTTTTTTGATGACTGATAATCTTGTGCTGCTGTTTGTTGGTGTTTTCTGTGTTTGTTTTGCAGATGGCCTCAGGTAGTCATAGTAAGAAGAGAAAGGTTGCCAACACCTCCCATACGGTCCCAATCCAATTTGATACAGAAAAATTCATAGGGGCAAAGCAAGCTGTCCGCTTTGTGGCGCTGCAAAAAAAGGAAGATCCTCCCTAAGAAGAGGTTCGTCATAGACCCACAAGGCGAGTACCGCACTTTTCCTGGGCTGATCAACAGTAAAAGGTGGGCCAGGCTGGTTTCTCCTCTCGAAAACTACAGCGTCGATATTATGCGCGAGTTCTACGCGAACACGCTGGCCAATGACGACGAACCCTTCACATGGTCTACAAGAGTGACGGGCCGTCAGGTCACTTTCGACAGGGAGCAAACGAATTGGACAGATATACCAGAGACCTGAGGTTGCAGAGAGATACAGATGCCATTTCCGCTGCCCTGTTGCTAGAGGGTAAATCGTTGAGCCAAACCAATTTGGACACCCTATGAGATATCTTAGGGAGGACATGATTCCTATAGCTCAACTGATTTTACTTCTGGTCCTAACAAACATTATGCCGAAATCCCACACATCGACTGTGCCGATCCCAGTGGCACACCTTGTCCATTGCATACTCACTAACGTCCAGATTTATGTGGCTAGGATTATTACCAATGAGCTGAAGTCCATTGTTGAGAGTGGCCTAAAGTCGGGGTCGCGAGTTAACTGTTATTGCGGTAAGAATCGTGATACCAAGCTATTGATTAACTTGAATCTTAATTCTTAAATTCACAACCGGTCTTTAATTTATCCAAAGGAAAGGTCTAAAGAAAGAAAAACCCTTTTCGCGATGTAACAACAATGCTAAGAGATTCAGGGATCGGGGGTTGGTTATGCATAGGGTAGGTATTTCACATCCAAAACATCTGTAGTACTCTACATGAACCTTTTTTTGTTTGCATGCTAAATTGGTAAATGTTTGCTAAGGATTGGGATTGGGTAAAAGGGTGTAGGTTAAAACCTAAAGATAGTTTCTAAGTTTGCTCGCAAAGACGTCGCGTCCTCTGCCTACGTATCTTAACTAGGATAGAATCAGAGCAATCATAGTTCACCTCACTAGGGATGAAGAACACTTGATTATGATCAAGGTTCCAAGGGGAACAAACATATCCATGCTTGTGTAGAGTTTAAGAAAACTCTCTAGATCTACATTAAACTCTCAAGAAAGGGGAGTAAGTAATCATATCCATGATTCTTACATAGAGTTAACCAAACTCTATCCTAAAGTTCTACGTTGTGAGACCAATTGGTTCTATCCAGACCAAAAGGTGGGTGAAAGAGGGAAGGTTGCTTGTCAAGATATCGTATCTTATGCCTACGTATTCTCATTGTCCAATGAGAAATCAGAGCGGTCGTAGTTCGGGCACGAACTACAGAATAAGGATCTATTGGTTCTTTCCAGACCAAAAAGAGGGAGAAGGCTCTATCCAGACCTATGATTTAAATCCTATTGGTTCTATCCAGAACAACAGGGGAGAAGGTTCTATCCATACCTATGAGCTTAGATCCTATTGGTTCTATCCAGACCAAAAGGGGGAGAAGGTTCTATCCAGAACTATGAGTTTAAATCCTATTGGTTCTATCCAGACCAAAAGGGGGAGAAGGTTATATCCAGACCTATGAGTTTAAATCCTATTGGTTCTATCCATACCAAAAAGGGGAGAAGGTTCTATCTAGACCTATGAGTTTAATGAGCTATCTATGACCCAAGGGTCAATAGAGAGACTTTCCTTTGGAAGGGAAAAGATGACGCAACTTGGATGAGAACTAAAGAGTTCCATCA
>CAWUDS030005172.1:25000-32630 GCA_963859935.3 Lathyrus sativus | reverse complement strand
TTATGTATGGAAAGATAGAAATAAAATGACTACTATTTTAGGTATTCACTTAATTTTGTTAGGTATAGGGGCTTTTCTTCTAATATTGAAGGCTTTTTATTTTGGGGGTATATATGATACCTGGGCTCCAGGAGGGGGAGATGTAAGAAAAATTACCAACTTAACCCTTAGTCCAAGCATTATATTTGGTTATTTACTAAAATCGCCTTTTGGGGGAGAAGGTTGGATTGTTAGTGTGGACGATTTGGAAGATATAATTGGGGGACATGTATGGTTGGGTTCCATTTGTATACTTGGTGGAATCTGGCATATCTTAACCAAACCCTTTGCATGGGCTCGGCGTGCACTAGTATGGTCTGGGGAAGCTTACTTATCTTATAGTTTAGGTGCTTTAGCCGTTTTTGGTTTTATAGCTTGTTGCTTTGTCTGGTTTAATAATACTGCTTATCCTAGTGAGTTTTATGGTCCCACTGGACCGGAAGCTTCTCAAGCTCAAGCATTTACTTTTCTAGTTAGAGACCAACGTCTTGGAGCTAATGTAGGCTCCGCTCAAGGGCCTACCGGTTTAGGTAAATATCTAATGCGTTCTCCGACCGGAGAAGTCATTTTTGGAGGAGAAACTATGCGTTTTTGGGATCTGCGTGCTCCCTGGTTAGAACCTCTAAGAGGTCCTAATGGTTTGGACTTGAGTAGACTGAAAAAAGATATACAGCCTTGGCAAGAACGTCGTTCCGCAGAATATATGACTCATGCTCCTTTAGGTTCTTTAAATTCCGTGGGTGGCGTAGCTACAGAAATTAATGCAGTCAATTATGTCTCTCCTAGAAGTTGGTTAGCTACTTCTCATTTTGTTCTAGGATTCTTCCTATTCGTAGGTCATTTATGGCACGCGGGAAGAGCTCGCGCAGCTGCCGCAGGATTTGAAAAAGGAATTGATAGAGATTTGGAGCCTGTTCTTTCCATGACTCCTCTTAATTGAGACATGAAATCCAATGCTTGACGTAAGAATCACTTTGATTTTAGTATACATATTGAGTTGAGTCGAGGAGATCATATTGAAAAAATATTTTCTTTTTCAA
Organism: Lathyrus sativus; assembly: GCA_963859935.3. Taxonomy (NCBI): domain Eukaryota; kingdom Viridiplantae; phylum Streptophyta; class Magnoliopsida; order Fabales; family Fabaceae; genus Lathyrus; species Lathyrus sativus. Next base: position 31,551 of record CAWUDS030005172.1, on the reverse strand, counting down.
TTCATTTATATCTAATCTTTTTTCGGGCTCGGCTATATCACCACTTAGCCGAGCCCGAAAAAACCGAGCCAACTTAAATCAATTTAAATCAATAAAGAAAAAAATCCATTCGCCAAGAAAAAGGAGAGAGGGGGATTCGAACCCTCGATAGTTCTTTGTTTGGAACTATACCGGTTTTCAAGACCGGAGCTATCAACCACTCAGCCATCTCTCCAAAAGCTAATTTCTATTTTATCTTTATTCCACTCAAGAGAACATGACCATACAAATTAATACCCTTTTCTCTATGATAAAGATATCCAGTGTGAATCTATTGGTCTAGTTCTCTATCCATATATATTATATATTATATATTCATGATCCAGCATGCTCTTTTGTGAAGTAAAAAAAAAAAAAACTACCCCTCGATTCATGCCTCAATAAGGAGTGTCATCTAAAATCAATGGATTCATGATAAAACCCCCCATAATGAGAATGTGTTTTTTATTTATTTTTGGAAGGGGTCAAATCAAAAGAAAAGGGGTTGGGGGATCAAATGGTATAGTTCTTTTGTTGGTAAATTAGAGGATTATAAACATGACTATTGCGTTTCAATTAGCTGTTTTTGCATTAATTGTTACTTCATCCATTTTATTAATTAGTGTACCTGTTGTATTTGCTTCTCCTGATGGTTGGTCAAGTAACAAAAATGTTGTCTTTTCCGCTACATCCTTATGGATTGGATTAGTATTTCTAGTGGGTATTCTGAATTCTCTCATCTCTTGAAACTATTCATTCTAGATCAAAAAACGAAATGACCCCTCCCCCCGAATTCTTTCGGGTTGTGAGGCACATGAAAATGGAATATATAAGACCCCACCAATAAAGAAAACGAAAACATTAATAATGGGAATTATTAATGGGAGGGGTCAAACTTCTTCTATTGGAAAAAGCTTATATCTTATACTTAATATGATATACATAGTAAAACGAAAAACTTGAAGATTAAAATATTCATATTATTTTCTGAATTTCATATTCTTTTCGGAATCGAAAATAAAATAGATATATAGATCATAGATAAATATCTATAATCTGCACAATTTGACATCAAAGTAACATGCTGGTGTCAGACAACTTCATCATTTTTTTATGCCAGTAGGTGTTCCAAAGGTAGCCTTTCAAATTCCTGGCGAGGATGAAGCTACTTGGGTTGACTTATACCATCAACTTTTTTACGACAGAATCCTTTTTTTAGGGCAAGAGATTGAGAGTGAAATAGCAAATCAAGTTGCTGGTATGATGATATATCTCAGTTTAGATATAAATAAATACATAGAGAAAAGAGAAATAAATAGAATAGAAAAAACAATCGATAAAAAAAATACATCAAATTTTTTTAATTTTTTTAAATAAAGGGGGATATATGAATCAAACGAAGAAAAATGACTTAGACATTTGGATTTTAGAATTGCGAGACATTTTTAGAGAGAGCAAGAATTCTTCCTATTTCTCAGATTCCTGGACACAATTCCATTCAGTCATATCTGTCATTCACATTTTTTTCCATCAAGAGAGTTTTATCAAACTCTTAGACTCCAGAATTTGGAGTATCCTAGTTTCACGCGGTTTAACAAGATATTTCACGATCAAGAATTTTGTCTTATTTCTACTAGCGATCCTTATATATCGTATTAACAATCGAAAGATGATCGAAAAAAAAAATATTTATTTGACAGGGCTTCTTCCTATACAAATCAATTCCATTGGATCCGGGAATGATCCATTGGAAGACTCAAAAGATTCGTTCAATATCAATAGGTTGGTCATGACTAGGTTGATTGTTCCGCTCCTGTCTGGTCCAAAAGAAAAAAATATATCTGAGAGAGATAATTGCTCTTTTTTCGGCGACAGATGTGGTCAGAACTTCATCTGGATTTGAATCCTACTGAGAAGTCCGCTCAAGATATAAAATTATTTAAAAAAGAAGAAGATGTTTCTTTTGTTCTTTCGAGGCAATCGGAAAATAAAGAAATAGCCAATATAGTTAAGATAATCATGTATTTACAAAATAATGTCTCAATTCATCCTATTTCATCCGATAGAGGATGTGATAGGGTTGCAAAGGAGAAACTTTTGACAGTTCCAAATCATATTTCATTCTTGAACAAAAAGCTAGTTTTTGGTTTATTTGATCTATTCCATGACCAGAATAGGGGGGGGTACTTGTTACATCGCGATTTTCAATCAGAAGAGAGATTTCAAGAAATGGCAAATCTATTCAATCTCTCAATAACTAAGCCGGATCTGGTGTATCATAATGGATTCTCTTTTTCTATTGATTTGTCGAAAATTGATGATAAACAATTTGTAAATCAAGTATTCAACTCCAGGGATGAATCAAAAAAGAAATCTTTATTGGTTCTGCCTCGGCTTTTTTACGAAGCGAATGAATCTTTTTATCCAAAGATCATAAAAAAATGGGTCCAGACCTCTTGTGGGAATTCTTTTCAAGGTAATCGATTCAATCGCAACTTAGAATATGTAATTAAAAGGTATGAAAATGATATTCATAATCATATACCTCTAAGGAAACACATGATCAATCAACGTTTCTCAAATTGGAAAAAGAGTCAGAAGAAATGCTTTGATCCTCTTCTTTTTATTTATCGAACCGAGAGATCCGTGAATAAGGATCCAAATACAGATAAATACAAATGGTCCAAGGGGAGCAAGAATTTCCAGGAACATTTGGACCATTTCATTTCTGAGGAGAATAGCCGTTTTCAAGTAGTGTTCGATCGATTACATATGAATGCATATTCGATTGATTGGTCTGAGGTTATCGACAAAAAAAATTTTTCTAAGTCACTTTGTTTGTTTTTGTCCAAGCTTCTTCCCTTTTTCTCTAACTCAGTTCCTTTTTTCTTGGTGAGTTTTGGGAGTATGCCCGTTCATAGGTCTCAGATCCATATGGATGAATTGAAACGTATGAATGATGCACTCGGGAATCAGTTGTTAGAATCAATGGGTCTGCAAACGGTTCATTTGAAAAAAAAGAAAGCCCTATTATTGGATGACTATTATACTTCTCAAAAATCGAAATTATTGATCAATCAGATAGCAAATCAAGACAATTGGCTGAATCCTGTGAAATGTTTTCATAGAAGTTCATTGATTTCCTCTTTTTATAAAGTAAATCGACTTCGATTCTTGAATAATCAAGATTTCGATTGTAAGAAAAGATTCTCTTTTTATGGGGAAAGGTCCTGTAATTATGATTTTTTGTATGAACAATTCCTCAATGTCTTGTTCAGTCGAAAGAAAATATTTTCTTTTGGCGACGGGAAAAAAAAACATGTTTTTTTGGACAGAGATACTATTTCACCAAGCGAGTTAGAGGTCTCTAACATATTAAATAATTTTCCGCAAAGTGGTGATGACGGATATGACTTGTACAAATCTTTCCATTTTCCAACTCGCGGTCCTAGAGCTATTGCGGACATTTCTGGAACACCTCTAACAGAGGAAGAAATAGTGAATTTTGAAAGAACTTATTGTAATCGTCTTTCCGCTATTAATCTGTCTGATCCAAAATGGAAAAAGTTGCATACGTATTTGGATTTCGATTTAAACATAGATTTGCTTGACACTGATTTGCGTGACACTCTATATACTCTATATTCATATACTCTATATTCTGAGGAATTTTTACCATCCGAAAAGAGGAAAAAAAAACCTCTAAAAAAATTCCTTAAAAAAGGGCAGATGTATAGAAACTTTCAAAGAAAGAGTAGTTTTTCAACCGTTCTCTCCAAATTGAAGCCATTGTACCCGTATATAATACCGTCGCTCCTTACCACGACAGGGCAAAAAAATCTACTTTTACTATTTATACATACTTTTTCAGACCTATTTGTGATACTAAAGAAGAGTCCTAAATGGAAAAAAATGTTATCTATTTTGCCTAATCTTATCCATGGAGCCAAGGCAATTCTTCGGAAAAAACTGGGTATTGGACAACGGAATCGTATAAGTGAGATTTGGAGTAAGTGTTTACATAAGTCTCTTGTAGAGGTGTACGAAAAAGATCTTCTTCACACAAATAATGAGTCACCATTCATATCGACACATCTGAGATCACTAAATATTGAGGAGTTCCTGTTTTCAATCCTTTTACTTCTTCTTATTACTGGATATTTAGTTCATACACATCTTTCCTTTGTTTCTCGATTCTCTAATGAGTTACAGACAGAGTTCGAACAGGTCAAATCGTTGATGATTCCATCCTACATCATTGAATTGAAAAAACTTCTGGATAGGTATGGTACATCAGAACAAAAATATTTCTGGTTACAGTATATTTTTCGAATGGCTCTAAAACAATTCGAAAATTTTCGAGAAGAAAGACGAGGTTCGCCTTCTGGCGTCCCAAGGGGTGAAGGTTTTAATCTCATGAAGTTCATAAGGATTCTACCAAATCCCATCAATCGAATCGCGTTTTTGAAAAATACGAGACATTTAAGTCATACAAGTAAAGAAATCTATTCATTGATAAAAAAAAGAAAAAACATGAATAGTGATTGCATTTCTGATAAAATAGAATCCTGGATCGCGAATAGTGATTTAATTGCTGATAAAGAAAGAGAATTCTTGCTTACTTTCTCTACCTTAACGACAGAAAAAAGGATGGATCAAATTTTAGTGAGTCTTACTAATAGTGATGAGTTATCAAAGAATAACTCTGGTTATCAAATGATTGAACAACCGGGAACAATTTACTTACGATATTTAATTGACATTCATAAAAAGGATCTAATGAATTATGAGTTCAATACATCCTGCTTAGCAGAAAGACGGGTATTCCTCGCTCATTATCAGACAATCACTTATTCAGAAATCCCGTGTAGGGCTAGCTGTTTGGATTTCCCATCTCATGATAAACCCTTTTCGCTACGCTTAGCCCTATCCCCTTCTAGGGGTATTTTAGTGATAGGTTCTATAATAACTGGACAATCCTATTTGCTCAAATCTCTAGCGACAACCTCCTATGTTCCTTTCATTACAGTATTTGTAAACAAGTTCCTGGAGAACTTTCCTAGGGGTTTTGATACGAGTTATGATGAGGACGATCTTTTTGATCAAAGAGAGGGTACCATTTACAGTCTTTTACCGGATTACGAGGGTAGTTGCTATAATCCAGAGAATTATGAAAGGGATCATAGCGACGATTTCGACCGTAAGCTTGATAGCCGATTGAAGTTTCTAAGTATGGAGGATCCGGTATCTAGCGATATCATACCGGAAAAGGAACTAGACCGGTTTTATCTCACAATTCAATTGGAATTAGTAAAAGCAATGTCTCCTTGCATAATTTGGATTCCAAACATTCATGATTTCGATAGGAAGGAGTCGGATGACTTATCGCTGGGTATATTAGTGAACTCTCTTTCCAGAGATTCTGAAAAAGGTTCTACTAGCAATAATCTTGTTATTGCTTCTACTCATATTCCAGAAAAAGTAGACCCTTGTTTAATAGGGACGGATAAATTAAATACATGCATTAAGGTACGAAGGCTTCTTATTCCACAACAAAGAAAGCACTTTTTTACTCTTTCATATACTAGGGGATTTCACTTGGAAAAGCAAATATTCAATACTAATCGATTGGGGTCTATAACTCTAGGTTCTAATGTACCTGATCTTGTAGCACTTACTAATGAGGCGCTATCGATTAGTATTATACAAAAGAAATCTATTATAGACACTAATATAATTCGATTTGCTCTTCATAGACAAACTTGGAATTTTAGATCTCATATAAGAGAGATTCAGGATCATGGGATCCTTTTTTATCAGATAGGGAGGGTTGTTTCACAAAATCTACTTCTCAGTAATTGCTCTATAGATCCTATATCTATCTATATGAAGAAGACAGCATGTCAGGAGGGGGATTCTTCTTTGTACAAATGGTACGTCGAACTTGGAAGAAGCATGAAGAAATTAACTATACTTCTTTATCTTTTGAGTTGTTCTGCCGGATCGGTCGCTGAAGACTTTTTTTCTGTACCCAGACCTAATGAAAACAATGATGCTTCTTATAGACTCCGTGAGAATGATTCTGATCTAGTTCATGGGCTATTAGAAATAGAGGGTGCTCTGCTGGGACCCTCCGAGACAGGAAGTCGGTTTGATAATGATGGAGTGCCGTTGCTTCTTCGGCCCGAAAGAAATCCCTTAAAGATGCTTCAAAATGGGTTTTCTTCTATCATTTATAATAGTGAACGATTTCTCTATAAAAAATATGAACCGGGGTTCGAAGAAGGGGAAGGAGTCGGAGTCTACGACCCGAAACAGATAGAGCTAGAGCTAGAGCTAGACCTAATGGAGGAATTATTGGAAAACATACTTTGGGCTCCTAGACTGTGGCGCCCTTGGTGCTTTCTCTTTGACGAAGGGTCCAATGAATTGAGATTTCCCTATGGGGAAGGGTCATTTCAGGACAAAGATGATTATGATGAAAAGGGTGAGAATGATTCGGAGTTCTTGCAGGATGGAACCATGCAGGACCA
>CAWUDS030005172.1:0-15000 GCA_963859935.3 Lathyrus sativus | reverse complement strand
TGATCTACTTGCTTTTATGATGTTACAATCATCTTGTTGCCTTTCTCCTCCGCCCACAGCGATAAAATGTAGCTAGTTCATCACGAAAGAAAGGACTCTCTGAACCGAGATCATTAACTAATATATAATAATAGAATAGTATACAATACAACTGTCTTTTCCATATATTCTCTCTGGGTTCCGTTGCTACTACACGCTTTACACAATTAATCGTAAAAATTAGATTATTCTAAATATATATAGAATCTAATTTTTTTGAATGAGTCATAAGCAACTACAAAAAAATAATTATCTTTTTCATTACTGGATTGAAGTCAGAACTAGATAGTTCTAATTTAGTGCTTTTTTTTTTGATTTCAAAAAGTCAAAATTGAAAAAAAAAACAGATCTGAATAGAGAAATCAAAACGTTCTTTTACTTAAATAAAAAAAAATGATTCCATATATCATATATTTCTCTATTCAGATCTGTTCAATAAAATTACTTTTTATTCTCAATTTATATAATAAATGTTTAGAAATGTACTCAATAAATATCGAACTTTACTTTATTCAATCTCGACGATTGACTAAATACTGGGTTATTATGATTTCGAGTAAGCCGCTATGGTGAAATTGGTAGACACGCTGCTCTTAGGAAGCAGTGCTAGAGCATCTCGGTTCGAGTCCGAGTAGCGGCATGGCATCCTATATTTTATTTGAAAAATTTTCAAATAATCATATCATAAGTCCTATAATGAATTCCCTATTTCTATTCCGAGTATTCATACCTTTTTTATTTTCATTATAGATATTTTTATTTTCATGATATATATGATATTATCAACTTTAGAGCATATATTAACTCATATATCGTTTTCCCTTATATCAATTGTTATTTCAATTCATTTGATAACCTTATTAGTCAATGAAATTGTAGGATTATATGATTTGTCCAAAAAAGCCATGATAATAACTTTTTTCTGTGTAACGGGATTGTTAATTACTCGTTGGTTTTTTTCGGGACATTTACCATTTAGTGATTTATATGAATCCCTAATCTTTCTTTCATGGGGTTTTTCAATTTTTCATATGGTTCTTTTTTTTAAAAAGGAGAAAAACCTTTTAAGTACAATAATTGCACCAAGTGTTATTTTTACCCAAGCCTTTGCGACTTCGGGTCTTTTAACCAAACTGCATCAATCCGTAATATTAGTACCCGCTCTACAATCCCATTGGCTAATGATGCACGTAAGTATGATGATACTGGGCTATGCAGCTCTTTTATGTGGATCATTATTATCAGTGGCTATTTTAGTCATTACGTTTCAAGAAGTCATCCAAATTCTTTCTTTTACCAAGAATTTTGATTCTTTAAAAAAATCAGTTGATTTTGTTGAAATCAAATACATGAATAGGAATGAAAGAAACAATGTTTTACGAAAAACTTATTTTTCTTCTTCTAGAAATTATTATAGGTCTCAATTTATTCAACAATTGGATCGTTGGGGTTATCGTATTATTAGTATGGGTTTTCTCTTTTTAACGGTAGGTATTCTTTCAGGAGCAGTATGGGCTAACGAGGCATGGGGTTCCTATTGGAATTGGGATCCAAAGGAAACTTGGGCCTTTATTACTTGGACCATATTCGCGATTTATTTACATACTAGAAAAAATAAAAAATTAGAGGGTGTAAATTCTTCAATAGTGGCCTCGATAGGATTTCTTATAATTTGGATATGTTATTTGGGGATCAATCTATTAGGAATAGGACTACATAGTTATGGTTCATTTACATCTAATTGACTCAAAGAACCTGATAAAGAAAAATATGGAAAGCATATAAATATATACTTTCCATAAATCGTCGAGAACCCTTTCAATCAAGTAATGTAATGATTCAAGGGGTTCTCACAAACAACAAACATATTCGATTCTAATTTCAATTTTTTAAATGAATCTAACGGGAAAATATTTTTTTGTATCTTTTTGATTCATTTATTCACAAAAATCATCCATCAAAAATGAGATAGAATAGCTTCAACCTTGTCAACCGAAAATGAGAAAATGAAATCTGGATAAATACCAATACCTATTATGGGTATAAGGATAGAAATAGAAATAAATAATTCTCTGGGCCCAGAATCAAAAAAAGAAGAGTTTGATGTATTAAAAAACTTGTATCCATAGAACATTTGCCGTAAGATAGATAATAAATAAATAGGAGTTAATATCATTCCAATTGCTGTTACAAAAGTAATTAGTATTTTCATCATGAAAAGATATTTTTGACTAGTAATTATTCCAAAAAAAACTATCAATTCTGCAACAAAACCGCTCATGCCAGGCAATGCAAGAGAAGCCATTGATAAGATAGTGAAAATAGTGAATATTTTTGGCATTGGGATAGCCATTCCGCCCATTTCGTCAAGATAAAGAAGACGCAGTCTATCATAACTAGTTCCTGCCAAGAAAAAAAGGGCAGCGCCAATAAATCCATGAGATATTATTTGTAAAATGGCCCCGTTGAGACCAGTATCACTTATAGAACCAATTCCTATAATTATAAAACCCATATGAGATACGGAAGAATAAGCGATTCTTTTTTTTAGATTCCGTTGACCAAAAGATGTTGCAGCGGCATAGATTATTTGAATACAACCTAATATCATTAACCAGGGGCAAAATATGGAATGAGCGTGGGAAAAAAATTCCATATTAATTCGAACCAACCCATATGCTCCCATTTTTAATAAGATTCCGGCTAAAAGCATACAAGTGCTGTAATGCGCCTCTCCGTGGGTATCTGGTAACCATGTATGTAAGGGTATAATCGGCGATTTGACAGCAAAAGCAATAAGAAATGCCGTATAGAATATTATTTCTAGTGCCACGGGATATGATTGATTAATTAATGTTTCAAAATTAAATGTTGGTTCATTAGAGCCATATAAACCAATACCCAGAATTCCCATTAATAAAAAAACAGAAGCTCCTGCAGTGTACAAAATAAACTTTGTAGCTGAATACAAACGTTTCTTTCCCCCCCACATGGATAAAAGTAGATAAACGGGAATTAATTCCAATTCCCACATGATGAAAAAAAGTAAAATGTCTCGAGAAGAAAATGGTCCTATTTGACCGCTATACATTGCTAACATCAGGAAATAAAATAATTGGTATTTTCGAGTAACCGGCTGAGCTGCTAAAGTGGCTAAAGTAGTTATCAATCCTGTCAGTAAAATAGGTCCTATGGAGAGTCCATCTATTCCTAATCTCCAGTAAAAATCAAAAAAATGGATCCATTTATAATTCTCCGTCAGTTGAATTAGTGGATCATCCAATTGGAAATGATAACAAAATGCATAGGTTGTTAGAAGGAGATCGATTAAGCATATACAAATGCTATACCACCTAATTACCTTATTTCCCCTATGAGGAAATAAGAAAATTAAGGAACCTGCGGCTATTGGGAAAACAACAACTATTGTTAACCAAGGAAAAAAATTCGTGATAAAAATAAGATACACTTGGGCCAGAAAAGCCCATGCTCAAAATAAAATAGAATTTTTTTCTTTTTTATTTTGAACACGAGTTTTTGCCAGTAAAAAACGTATTCGTGTGGTGTTTTTTGAAACGAATCAATAAGCGAGACCCATACTTCGAGTTGTTTCATGCCATAAATAAACTCGAACACTTAAGAAATCCGTCGGACAAGCGGACTCACACCTCTTACAACCAACACAGTCCTCTGTTCTTGGGGCAGAAGCTATTTGCTTAGCTTTACATCCACCCCAAGGTATCATTTCTAATACATCTGTGGGACAGGCTCGGACACATTGAGTACATCCTATACATGTATCATAAATCTTTACTGAATGTGACATTATCTATAGTAATTTTGGATGTTCAAAAATGCAAATTATCGATCTAGTAAACTCGTAAATGAATCGTATATTTATATACCAGATGAATCAATGATTTGTGATAATATTGTTAACTGTTAATAAAAAAAGGCGTCTAGATAAATTTACAAGAGGGAATCGAAGAGGACCAGGATACTTTCATTTCTTATGATTTAGGCAATGTAAACATGATATGATCATAAGTTGTGTCGAATAAATACTCAAATGAATTGATTAGATTCATATTACACTATTTGAAATTCTACTTTATTATTATAGGATTAATGCTATTTATTCAACAAATTCGATTGATTGATACGGGTTGATTTTCTGTTACGAGCAATTGAGGAAACAATAGCCAGTCCGATAGCCGCTTCAGCGGCTGCAATAGCTATAACAAAAATTGAAAAAATATTTCCTTTTAATTGGCGATTATCAAAAAAATCAGAAAAAGTTACTAGATTTATATTAACTGCATTCAGTATAAGTTCAAGACACATAAGGGCTCTAACCATATTTCGGCTCGTGATCAATCCATAGATACCAATAGAAAATAAATAGGCACTCAAAACAAGTACATGTTCGAGCATCATTGACCAACTCCTTATAAATTTGGATTCATTAACAAAAGAATATATCGGCAATAAAAAAAAAAAGAATTTCTACATAAAAAAAAACTCTTTCACTTCACATAGAATTCGACAGAAATAAATGTGAGAAAATTGAAAAAAAAAAGAATCTTGATTTCTATTACTAGTTCTCTAAAGATTTCTTACTGGCGAGCTACGACAATTGCACCTATCAAAGAAACTAAAAGAATTATGGAAATTAGTTCAAATGGAAGAAAAAAATCTGTTGATAAATGAATTCCAATTTGTTGACTAGTACTTATCAAATCTTGCTCAATAATCTGATTTGGTCTTGTAGTCCAAATAATTCCGTACCATGATGTATCGGAAATAATAGTGATTAATGAAACAAAAATACTTGTACAAACTATCAAAGTAATTCCATCCCCTACGGTCCAAAGATTCAAATCTTGGTAATATTCGGAACTATTCATGAACATCACAGCAAATATGATTAAAATGTTAATAGCTCCCACGTAAATAAGTAGCTGTGATGCAGCTACAAAATGCGAGTTTGCTAAAATATATAATAAAGATATACAAACAAGAACCAGTCCCAACGAAAAAGCAGAAAAAATGGGGTTGGTAAGTAATACTACTCCTAAACTTCCTAATAGAAGACCCGATCCCAGAAAGACTAAAAGAAAATCGTGCAGCGTTTCAGGCAAATCCATTATATGTAAAAAAAAAGACAACGAAATCGAAATTTCATGACCTTATTGATATGACCAGGAAAAAAAATTTATATATTTCAATTTTTCTTTGCATTGAAAAACCTAAGTAGTTTAAATTGATATAGTTATGGTTATATAATCAATGTCATTCCACTCTTTATACAAAAGAGTAGTTTGAAACGATATGAAAACTCAAGTATAAAGGTAGATAGAACATATATAACCATTGAAAATCTTATTGAAATTCCAAAATATTTTCAATTTCGAGAATATATTAATATATTCTATTGAAGAATATAGTTCTCTAATAATTATAGAATATTTCTACTAATATGATTATTTACTATATTATTCATTTTTTATACATTTAAAATATTTGATTTAGATTATTCTATTTATATCTATTCTATCTATAGAAATATATAGAATATTTGTGTGTGTTTTTTTTTTAAGTTGTATTTTATTGAATTATAATAAATTGTCTTTTTTGATTTGAATTGTTCGAATTGTATAATCATCAATTATTGACATTGGTAAACGGCCCAAAGCAATTTGATTATAATTCAATTCATGACGATCATAAGTTGAAAGTTCATATTCTTCAGTCATTGATAAACAATTTGTTGGACAATACTCAATACAGTTACCACAAAAAATACAGATTCCGAAATCAATACTGTAATTTAGCAATCGTTTCTTTCGAATATCCGTTTCCATTTTCCAATCAACAACGGGTAAATCTATAGGACATACACGAACACATACTTCACAAGCAATGCATTTATCAAATTCAAAATGGATTCGACCGCGGAAACGTTCTGATGTGATTAATTTTTCATAAGGATATTGAATAGTTACAGGTAAACGATTTGCGTGAGATAAGATAATCATGAAACTTTGACCAATGTACCTTGCAGCTCGTACTGTTTGTTGACCATAATTCATGAACCCAGTTACCATAAGGAACATATTGTAAATATCTATGAATAGTATAGTTTTTTTTGATTTCTTTCTCTTATTTGAGACAAGTAATGAATATAGAACATCTTTTACAGCGAAAACAATTGAGATGAAGTTGTTAATAATAGATTACCGAGAGAAATCGGTAAAAGAAATTTCCATCCAAGATTTAATAATTGATCCATTCTTAGCCTAGGCAAAGACCATCTTGTTATGATAGAAACGAATAAGAAAAAATAGCTTTTAGCTAATGTAATAAAGAGATCAATTGTAGTTCCAAAAACTCCGTATGTTTTATTTATTTCAAAAAATTCAGAAACAAATATGTATGGAATAGAAATATTGGAACCGCCCAAGTAAAGAACTGTTACAAATAATGAAGAAATGAAAAGGTTTAAATAGGAAGCAACGTAAAATAAACCAAATCGAATACCTGAATATTCTGTTTGATAACCAGCTACTAATTCTTCTTCTGCTTCTGGTAAATCAAAAGGTAATCTTTCACATTCTGCTAGCGAAGAAATTATAAAAACGATGAAACCCATAGGTTGACGCCACAAATTCCAACCCCAAAAACCATATTTTGATTGCGCATCAACTATATCAATTGTACTTAAACTGTTAGATAATCCTAGTCGGTGATAACATTCCTGTTCCCATCTCTATTACAGAACCGTACATGAGATTTTCACCTCATACGGCTCCTGGAAAGCCTTAAGTAAATCTAAGGACCGGGTCGATTATTTATCTCTTGATATATCCCTAAGATATAGAAGATTAAAATCTATCGAACGGTTCTGAATTAGACCAATTCAATTCTGTCTGTTCTAGAAATAAGAAAGAGAAATCGATTTTCATAAAAGATCCAATTAAAGCACTTCTGAATTGATCTCATCCCTAAGAAAATACAAATTTGTTGAGTAATAACTGAATTCTTCAATAAAATACTCTTTTATAATTCTCAATAACCCTCATGATTTTGAATGACGAAAAATAATTACACATCCGTTTCTTAATTATGATGTGAATTTTATCTCCATGAATATGGATATAAGAAATCAAAAACGAAAGAGAAATCTATTTTTCGTTTTTGATTTCTTATTTTTTTTCGTTCCTATTCTTCTTTTTTGTGCTATGAAATGAAAAAGGGACCTCCAAAAATTGGAAAGGATTTTTTCGTTCCTGATAGTAATTTATTTAGTGATTGAATGGAAGCATACTCTGGATCGGAGTTGTGGGGAGTACTGCTTTCTTTTTTCTACCAACTTAAAGCCCCCAATTAGTATTCTTTTTATATTCTGCGTAAATTTTCTTTTGGATAATTTACAAAATCTGTGTTACTAATCCTTTGTGTATCTTGGTGTTTCTAACCATCCAGTCTTTTTTATTAACCCCCCTTATTTATTTTTATATATCTATGATAATTCATAAAAATGGTAACTAAAACTCAATAAGGTTGGTCTTTTGAGACCGCTTCAAAACAGGATGACAAATTATCCAATCTTGGGTTAAATGTCCTCTTCTGTTTATAATTTTATTTCATTCTTATACATAGAAAATGAGACTCAATATTTTGACTGCCCTTATAAAATCATCATACTATCTATTAACTAGCAGGAATCTAGTATTCTGAAATTAGATTCAATATAAGCTGTTTTATTTCACTCATATAACTATCTAATTTAGTTCTTCAATCAGAATTTTGAAAAAGAAAATAAAGATAATGAAGGTTTCTATTCAATTTATTCGCTATATAGTACTATACAGAAATTATAGTACTATATAGAAATATAGTACTATAAAGAGAGGAGTATAGCAATAGAATAGCATCGAATAGCTTTTTCGGTTTCAACGAATCGCACGTAGAGATATTGATAAGACACATAGAGTTAATGGTATTTCATAACTAATCGATTGAGCAGCAGCTCGTAGACCACCCAAAAAGGAATATTTATTATTTGAGCCATATCCTGACATAAGAAGTCCAATGGGAGCAATACTCGAAATAGCAATCCATAAAAAAACACCCATATTGAAATCAGATAAAACAAAATTATAGCCAAACGGAATTACTGAATAACTTATTAGAATGGATATGACTGATATGGATGGTCCAATACTGAATAAATGAATATCTCCCCTAGATGGAATAAGATTCTCTTTGAATAGTAGTTTTGTTCCGTCTGCTAGAGCTTGAAGCATTCCAAAAGGACCAGCATATTCAGGTCCAATACGCTGTTGTACCCCTGCAGATATTTCTCTTTCTAACCATACAATTGCTAGTACACTTATTGTAATTCCCAAGACAAGAATCAAAATTGGTAAAAGTATCCATAGAATTCCATAGACCTCTTTGAAAGATTCCAATCCGGAAAAGGAGTTTATATCTTGGACTTCCGTTGTATCAATTATCATTTCAACGATCAACTTCTCCCATAATGATATCTATGCTACCTAGTATTGTCATAATATCAGCCAATTTCATTCTTTTAACTAATTGAGGAAGAATTTGCAAATTGATAAAACCGGGTGGACGAATTTTCCATCTCCAAGGAAAACCATTCTGATCTCCTATTAGAAAAATTCCTAATTCTCCCTTGGGGGCCTCAATTCTCACATAAAGTTCTTGTTTCGGCAATTCAAAAGTAGGAGACGGTTTTTTACCAATGAATCGATATTCAAAATCATTCCATTCTGGCTCCTTTTCTCTATCAAAGCAGCGAATTTCAAAATTTTCATAAGGCCCCCCTGGAATTCCTTCCAAAGCCTGTTGAATTATTTTTATGGATTCCACCATTTCACCAATTCGAACTAAATAACGAGCTAATGAATCTCCTTCTTTTTGCCATTGAACTTCCCAATCCAATTCCTCGTAACACTCATAATTATCAACTTCACGTAGATCCCATTGTATTCCGGAAGCCCGAAGCATCGGTCCTGATAACCCCCAATTTATAACTTCCTCTCTACCAACAACACCCACTCCTTCAACCCGTTCTAAAAAAATTGGATTTCGCGTAATAAGTTTTTGATATTCAATAACCCTTGTTAAAAAATAATTGCAGAAATCCAAACATTTATCGATCCAACCATAAGGTAGATCAGCCGCTACTCCCCCAATACGAAAAAAATTATGCATCATTCTCATACCTGTGGCAGCTTCGAATAGATCATATATTAATTCTCTTTCTCTAAAAATATAGAAAAAAGGGGTTTGTGCACCAATATCTGCCATAAAAGGTCCCAGCCATAGTAGATGAGAAGCTATACGACTTAACTCCAACATAATTACTCTTATATAGCTGGCTCTTTTAGGTACTTGAATATTTCCCAATTGTTCCGGTCCATTTACAGTTATTGCTTCTGTGAACATAGTAGCTAAATAATCCCAACGTGTTACATAAGGCAGATATTGTATAATTGTTCGGTTTTCCGCTATTTTTTCCATACCTCTGTGTAAATAACCCAATATTGGCTCACAATCAATAACATCTTCACCATCCAGAGTAACAATAAGTCGCAGAACACCATGCATCGATGGGTGTTGAGGCCCCATATTTACTATCATGAGGTCTTTTCTTGTAGCTGGGACATTCATAGGTTTTTCCTCGATTCATTCTTCCATGAATCGTTCAAAAAAAAGTTAATCAAAATTCAGTATCTAATAAATCGAATAATTGAAAATGATTCTTGAAATTAGCTAATTTGTGAATGAATCCCGAATACCCAACCGATTTATTAAATTTTGATAACGTATTTTGTTTTTCTTTGACAAATACGACAATAGTCGTTGTCGTTTTCCCAGAATTATACGTAAACCTCTTTGAGATAAATAGTCCTTTGGATGTAATTCAAAATGTGAAGTAAGTCTTCGTATCTTATTAGTTAAGATGAATACTTGAAATTCAACCGATCCCGGGTTTTCTTCTTCTTTTTTTTTTTTTGAAATAACAGGTATAACTGGATTTTTGATCATAAAATGAAAGCTTCCCCCCCCTCCTTTTTGGTAGATATTTTTATTGATCAGTAATAGTAATTACACTTATTTTTAATTTTTTATAAAAAATTTTCTCTTCATTTATTTAACAATTCTGAATTTCTTTTTTTTTTTTCAAATTAATTCATTATTAAGGAATGTAATTCAAATAGATAATAAATACTATATTTATGGATTCATAAAATGAATAAAATCTATTGTCTTGTATTTTAAAGACAAAAATAAGACAATAGATTTTATTCATTTTTCGATGGATTTATGGAGACATCATTGAGAAATTGAATTCGTATGACTCCCACAATGTGTGTGGACGTTTATTTTATTTATCTATAAATATTGTTCACATATCAGATAGATATGTTACGAGAAATATTAGGATAAATAGAACAAAAATCTAGATTTTCAATCGAGGCGAGGATACATACGTATTCTCAATATACTGAAACGGCTTCCATTATGTGTATCAAACCAATAGCGGTTCATACAAGCTAAATCTTCGAATCGATAATTTGGCCAAAGAAAGAATTTTAAATTCCTTAGTTTTTTTGTATCGCTATCAAGATCTTTCTTTTTAGTCAAAACTTCAGAAGAATTCGTTTTTTCTTTATCAGTTATTGTGTTTCTATCCATCGTCTTCCGATTCTTCCTATGGTTCAAACAAGTTAGAATTCGCAATTCTCTACGGCGTCTAGGGGAGAAAATATTTTCAGGAACAAGTAAATCATAATGATTTTTATCTTTATTTATAATTTGGCGTTTGTGCTTCAATGATACGCTTATGGTTTGATATAGAAATGATTGTTCGTAGTTTTTTTTGTAAGAACAACGAATGGGTTCTAAACAAAAAACTAGGTTGTCCTGCACTTCCTCAATATCCCTGCTGTAAAAAAAACAAGGATCATCACTGACTATACGCACAAAAGTTTCCAGATCTAGTTCTCCCCTCCTTATAGTAGACAACAAAATTTGTTTTGGTTGTTTCGTTTGCTTCAGGAGATTTAGTACGCCGACAATGTTCGCGTAGCTGTCGCCGTAGTACGTAAACTCCGCACAGCGTAAATAATAACCCACATATCTATCTATTAAGAAATTCTGTTCTGCAGCCATATCCTTCCTGTATTTAGGGCTATTTGCATTATAACGATGCTTGGGCTTATAATACCTTTCGAGATATGATTTTAGATTGCTGTGAATCGCGTATTCGTTCTTTTCTAACTGTAATTCCAGTTGATCAGTAATGTTCTTCTGACTATAAAACGGCATAAACAAGAAATTTAGTGGTAAGATCCACGGATTCTTCTTATATGCATCTATTTTTGATTTTGACAAAAAACCAAAACTCGGAGTCAATAATTTGTCATTCGTTATGGAATTCTTTTTTCTTTTTCCATTCATTGCTATCCTTCTTATTTTGGTCCTTCTCCTTCTTTTTTCATTCATTCCCATCCTTCTTTCTCTCCAACGAAAATACTTTCTATCCGGCTTATTTTCATCATCTTCCGCTATATAATTTTGGATAAAGCTATCGCCCATTAGATCAAATACTTCTTTTATATTTTTAGGTGTGTTATAACTAGGTGATGTATATCTATAAATAGAAGGTTGATTCTTATCTACATAATTTAGATATTGATAGGCAAAAAGATCATATCCATATTGTTTTTTTATTTTTTTTTTATTTTTAATAAGTCTACTTGTTCTAATAAGTCTACTTCTTCTAATAAGTCTACTTTTCGTTTTTTGGAAACAATTAATTGAGTTTTTTCCGATGAATCATAGTCAAGTAAATCTTTATTTTGAGCCACGCGATGTTCATGGATTGTATTCCTCCACTTTTGTGGTGCTAATCTCGACCATGTGCTCTCAGGTAAAGCATATTGATAATGAATCTTTAACCAATTTGTCCATTGATTCATTATAGAATCGGGACGGTTCTTATGGCTTAATTTGGAATTGAATCTTTCTCCTTGTATTTTTAAAAAATAATCCTTTATTTCATTCGGAAGAAAAAAAGATTTTCCAGGTGATTCAAAAATAGATCTTAACCTATATTTATATCCATTACAAACTTGCATTTGTGATAATTGAAACAATACATAGGCTTGTGACAAAGAAGATACATCACAAGAATTCTGTGAATACATATCCGTCCTATTCCGACGTTTTTGTTTGTCTACAACCGACATAAATGGAATTATACTTTGATTTATTCTATCAATATATTCTTCATTTTTTTTTTTCGTGTAAATGAATTTTTTTACAAATTTCTTTGTTGATTCCAATAAATCACGAGTTAATTTAATAGAATTATTAATAAAATTAAGAGAACGTTGTACAATGCTCGAAGTAAGGAAATGTTCTACATATTGAATAGTCAATCCTATAATATAGTTAATATTAAAGATATCCATGTTATCGATATGCGTGTATAGCCTTTCCATGAAAATTTGGAAAAAACAATAGGATTTACGGATTAATCGAACGTTTCTTCTTTTGAATATTTTCCAACTATTTTTGAGTAATTCTAATGTTGTAGGATTAGTTATAACCCTTTCTTTTCTCAATTTTTCCATTTCTTTTAAGATTTGATTTCTTTTCGCATTTAAACGATTTATCCTTCTTTCTGTGATTTTTATCCTTCTTTCTGTGGATGTGGATGTGGATGGACTAATAGTTGCATTACTCGTACTGATTGGTGAATTTTTTTCAATTTCTATTTCGTTGAATTCTTTTAACAGGATTCGAGACTCTTCTTTTGCTTCATTCTCCCATTTTTTCAAACATTTTTTCAAATCTTTTTTCAATTTTTTTGTTATTTGTTTTAAAATGGGACCCAAAAATGCAAATGGGTTTGGTACATGCACCTGAGGGTACGATTCGAGTACTGTTCCAAAAGCTGTTAAAAACCATAAGTGGGTTGCAGAGATTCTTTTTTCATCTCCAGCGGATATTTTTTCACTGTATTGTTTTTTTTCAGTAGATAGTACCTTAGGTTTCTCGTGCCAAGCTTTCAGAACAAAAGGGAATAAGACCCTTATCTGAAGACCGGCGTCGAGCCAGTTGTATGGCAATGCGTTGTTATATACTGGAGTGCCCCGATAGGTGCAGTTAATATGGGTTTCTTTTTGCCAATCCCCAAAATCTTCTGACCATTCTGGATCTTGAAATAATAATATACGAATGATATTTTTCGTTATTATCAACGACGGTAATAGAATATATTTTCGAAACCTGGACATAAATAACAATACGAAATTTCTGATTACTAGACCATATAGAATGCTCTCCCAGGCTTCTTCGACTCTTCGAAGTGTCTCAACAGCCTCGTCTTCGGCGTCCTGTTCCATTCTCATTCTTTGCTCGTTCTCTTTTTTTGCCTTTTTTAACCTCAAAAATGATACATTATCAGGATCGGGTTTCCTGAAATATAGGGTCAAATAGTCCCACATGTCCTCCAAAACATCAAACAAAAAGGAATTGCTTTTGTTGATCATATCCAAAAAAAGGGGGGAATGGACATTCCCATTTGCTTGAAAGAGTCTCGAAATAACTGTTTTACGCCTTTGAGGGCGCCAAGATCCTCGAATAAGATCTCTGTTAAAATCTGCGCCGGGTACATAACAAGCTACAGAGAATTCGTTACGGCGGTCCTCTGCCTCCTTATATTGATGCGCAAAAGAATTATTTTGAATACGAGGACCCAATGAGCTTGATTCCATATTAAAAATAACTACATATTCAGCGTTTGGGGAACGAATATGATGTTCTTGTTTATAGCCCGGTTCCAGCATGTACTCCGTCTCGTCCAGTAATTCGTAGTTCCATCGAGGAACTTCTTTACTTATTTCCTTGATTTCACTACATAGTTTTCTATTAAAAATTGTTTTATGATTGAAAGGATTAGTCCGAATTGCATCAAATAAGAAGTTTCTTTTTATTTTTTTTTCTTTGGAATAGATTTTTACTTGTTCATGTTCTGGAACTGAAGAAAGTCCGTCAAAATGAAAATTGGATACTGATTTTTCCGAAAATTTACTCATTATTTTAAAATAAAAACCCATTTCAGTGAATACTAATTTTCTATCCAATTTATCTATTTTCTGTTCCAATTCTGGAGAATTGGTATTCATACAAAGAAGGAGACCATGAATCCTATTTATCAATATGGAGTTTGAGTCAAAAGTTTTCTTTTTAGAAACGCTTTTTTGGATTTCTCCACGAGCGGGTCCATTCAAGAAAGGATCATATATTTTAGGTAAGTATTTTTTTCGACCCCTATCATCCGATAATCGAACTCGAGTTTCTAATACATCCACAAGATTAAATTTCTTACCTTTCTTAACTTTCTTATCTAGAATTTTTGCCCTTTGAAATAATTCCTTGCTTAGTTGATTTTTTTTTTCTTTATTACGGGAGATCCAAGAATTATACAATTCATTCTCATTATTGGAGGTTTTCTCTGTTCTGAAGAGATCCATTTTTTTTTCCATGATGTTCAGAAAAGTAGATAAATGAGGTGGATACGTGAAAGATATTCGTTTTTTTCCATCACTTTGACATGTTTGAAAAAAAAATTGTGAATTTTCATCTCTTACAACCCGCTCGAAGTGATCATTTTTTATATATCGCAAAGGCCTAGTCCATCTTTGAAAATCGAAAAGAATATTTACAAGACCTCTTTCCGCCACCGGGGGGACAATTTTTGTCTTTTTCTGAATATTCGTGTTGTTGGAAGTCTTCTCATTCTCGGAAAAATAAACCATCAGATCTTCTTCGTTATTTTCTTCCCTTTCCGCATCTATTGCAGCTTGGATTTCCTCCGAGTACCTCTCGTCGTAGCCTTCCATTTCCTCACCA
>CAWUDS030005171.1:0-60763 GCA_963859935.3 Lathyrus sativus | reverse complement strand
TTCTCCTCTTTTCTTTCAACATATTTTTCCATATTTCTTTTCATCTCTTTTTCAATATAATTTTCTATTTTTTCTCACATACTTTTCTCTTAATTTTTCTTTTTCTTTCAATATTTTTCTCTCTATTTTCTTCTTCTTATAATATTTTTCTCTCTATTTTCTTTTTCTTATAATATTTTTCTCTCTATTTCTTTTTTCAAATTCTTTTTCTTTATTGTATTTTTTCTTTTCTTCTTCTCTTTTTTCTTTCTTTATTCTATTTCTTAAGATCTTTGAACAAAAGAAAAATAAAAAAATACAAACAAAAAGGGGAAGGGGTACATAGCAGTTACAGGGGGAGTAAAAGAAATAAAAACTGCAGGCCCAGCCCACAAGCATTTCAAAAAAGAAACTCAGGGGGGGGGGGGTTTGTGAATGAAACAGAGGTGTTGGCAAGAGGTTCGCTGGGCCCAAGGCCCAACATCTACTCACAAACGCACCAAACAGAGGGAGTGTTTGCCAAAAACGGGGGTGCTGGATCAAAAAACGTAGTTGGGCCTGGCCCAACCCTCACGTGGACCACCTCCTTCTCCTTCTCCATTCACTCTGAAACCCTAGCCCTTTCTCTCCTTTCCCTCACCGCACCGCCGTCAACCCTCCGTCTCTGAACTTTCTCCGTCCTTGTTCATCTCTCAACCCAACATTCATTTCACAATCTGCCAAAACAAAATAGTAAACACGAAAAACCAATTGCCATCTGGAATCATCGATCCTTGGCATGCTTGAAGATTTGAAGCAATTCTCTGCAAGAAACTAGTTCGTTGAAGATCATGAAGGCGTGATGAAGTGGCATGGTGATCGTTGTTGCTTAACGAAGAACAACGAAGCCGGTGATCAGTGAATCTAAGTCTTGAAATTGCTATAAGAACATTCGTCTGGAGATTCGGAGGAACGCTCTTGAAGGTTGATTTGGGATCTAGACCGAATTCGTGATGTTTGCTCGATGAAGTTCTTGCATGCTCTGGTGGTTGGAGATCTTGAAGAGGTCTCGAATCTGGGAAACTGGATCGTGATGTTCTTGATGAAGAATGGAGGCGAAATGCAGGTTCTGGAAATAACGGATGAACACGGTGGAGCTTTGAAGAAACTTCTGGATCTGAATGTGGTGAAATGGATGAATCTGGGGAAGAATCTTGCATGTTTCTGGAAACAAGATGATGAACGGATTACTGTTCTTGAAGGAGTGATGAAAATTGTTGTTGATGTTCCTCTGGAGAGGTTGATCTGAAGTTCGTTGATGATGATGAAGTTTGAGTTTCTGGGATTTTTCTGGGGTTTCCCGGTGAGATCGCTGGCGGTGATGATCGGAAACTGGAGAGGATTGGAGGAGATGAAGAGTTCTGGGTTTTTGGGCGTTCTCCGGTGGGGTTCACGGTGGAGGTACGACCGGAGAAGATGGATGAGGATCGGATTCTGGGTAGAAGTTGATTTTCCGGTGATGTTCATGGTGGCCGCCGGCCATGCATGCCGGCCGGTGACTGACTCAGGCGAGGATATGAGGTGCGCTGGTAGCGTGCCGCGTGGCCAGGGATGGTGGAGGAGTCTGGTGCATGGCCTCCACGTGGTGATGCGTGGCAGAGAGAGGGCGTGCATGGTGATGGCGTGGCGTGACGTGAGGTGTGCAGCGTGGGGTCCTCTTCCTGCGTACACGTGTGCTGGTGATGATTTATACTGAGATTTTCTGGACTGTTCTAGAAGCTACCGGAACTTGCTGGAAATTTGGACTTTGAAGCTGGACTGATGCTGGATTTCTGGACTGCAAACTGGGCTGCGAACTGGATATGGGCCCAACGAAAAAACAGACAAAAAACCAAAAAAACTGAATGGATTAATGAATTGAAAATTGGGTTAATGACAATGATTAATGGAAAAGATTAAAGCTAAACAAAAGTTAATTAATTCTGATTAACCTAAAAACTAATTAAATCCTATATTAAAATGAAAGCCTATATTATTTAAAAGAGCTCTATCATTAATAAAAGAAAAAACTCTATAAAATCTATTTAACTTCTATAAAAGAAAATAAAAATCTATTAATTCTATTAAAAAATAGTAAAAATCTATTTAATATCTAATATTCTAAAAAATGAATTGAAAAAAATATTAAAACTATTAAAAACTAATGATATTCTATATTATCCTAAAAAGATTAAAAATCTATTTAAAAAGAATTAAAACTATTAAAAATCCTATTAAATCCTAAAAATGATTTAAAAGCTATTTAAACCCTAAAAAAATGCCAATAAAATCCAGAAAAATCACAACAATTCCCAGAGGGACAAAATAAGCACCGAACGACACATAACACTGCTAGAGCGCACCAAAATAGCCGGTAAAAATAAACGGGCACCGAAATATCCCAAAATATGATTCTACCTATTTAAACTGATAAAAGACACCTGAAACACGAGACGAGAGCTGTGATCCCAATAAAATCAAAACAAATGAAAAAATGCACTGTATGCAATATGCAGATGCGAATGCGATTATGCGTCGAAACCTCGAGCCAGATACGAGACCCGGTTGATCAAATTTTAGGGTGCAACACTCGTCAACCACAATGGTTAAACCTCACCAATCAGGAGTGAGACAGTTATAAACCTCTCGGATGAATCCAGACAGCCAGTGTCGCACGACTTGTTCCAAAAGAAAAAAGGAATAAGAAAGCCCGCTAAGTAAAAAGAAAAGAAAAGCTGGAAAGCAAATACTTAGGCAAAAATCAGGGCATCCCGCTGGACTTCAAAAGAAAAATTGAAAAGAACTCTGAAGAGTCAGTCCAGGCAAAAATTAGGGAATCAAAAGAATGAAAAAGAAAGGATATAAAAAGAAAAATCCTCGAACAAGGACAAAGTCGTGTGGATATGGACACCGAAACGAAAAAGGAGTAACTGTCGCTCCGAAACACCTTGTGAATTCTTTAACCAGTTGTTCCCAATATTCAACATACCTCTCGAAGAGGCGAGCGCTCGAGCCAAGTTAACTGAACTTTAGGATCGGAGATCATCACGTAGAAGGGGTGGGTACAAATCATAATTTGGGCCAAATACCCTTTGTTTCACGAACCGTGAACCCGACCATGATACAACCCTTAAAAGACCTAATTGAGGCAGGGTTTATTCTGAAAGCGCATTACGATAAGGTTGAGTAACCTGACTCCTACATGATTTGCTAATCATATCCTTGTTGTACTTTTCACTGATCGAATCAGCACTACGTTTGAACTCTTTGGTTCATTCGTCACTCACTAGCATGACACGTAAATGAGTGACAGTACATTTTTTTTCAAAATCTGCATGAACACTGCATTAAAATTACCATTCGTGAATAAACAATTTTAATTGCAGGTCAGTAGTTGATACGAAGGAACTCCAACAGGGAATAGCCAATCAGGACTGAATCGTTAGCAGTCTGGATCAGAATGGTATACTGCGAAACCCTATGAATTTGGGGCATTGACTTCCAGAGAGTTTAGAATCAGTTTGTCTGAGGACAAGTCCCGGAGTATCGGTTGATTATGGGACAGTTTGTTCGAGAAGCAGTTGATCAGAAGTGAATCTTCTCGAGACCCAGTCAGGGGCAGTTATCCATAACATCTGTGGTTTGAGGGCAGATCCCTCCAGTGTTCAATCGGGGCATGTTAAGTCGCTCATCGCTCGTTCAGGGGCAAGCTACTTCAGAAGTATGTTGAAACCAACCATGATGAGAGTTAGTTGATTGAGGATGAATCCTTCCGTTGTACAGATGTTGGGGCAAGCCATCTGAAGATTGTCTTGTTGTCGGCTGTTTTCTGTTCAGAATGAATTTTCCCAAGAGTCGGATTGGGGCAAGTTGAATTGCACTGGGGCAAGTTGTTCAAATGAGTTTGTTCACCCTAACAAGAGTTGAGTGTCGGGGAATCGTGTCATTACCCTACCAAACACCTAAACCTTCTGAAGAAGCCTTGCTGTCATTGGATTGTTATCCTACAGCCTAACCTGTTACTTGGCTGAACCTTGTAACCCAGTCGTTTCAAAGCCCAGTTCTCGTTTGGCAAGCCGGAGATCAGTTCTCGTCTGAAATCCAAACCAGAAACCAGCCCCGTCTGGTCACCTTTTCTGTAACATATTGTTTAACCAGTTCTCGTCTGGCCAACACCGTTTTAAAGCCCAGTTCTCGTCTGGCAAACCAGAAATCAGTTCTCGTCTGACAACCTAACATATTTTGCCATCCGTTCTCGTCTGGTAGTCTACCCTCGAATGCTAGTTCTCGTCTAGTATTTCCCTTTCAAATCCAATTTCGTTGGTAACCAGAAATAAATCCCTATTACCATAAACCTATCCCTAAACCAGAAAAAGCCTAAATACATTCGGCCCGATGATTCCTAGTGACTCGTATGTTGTCACATTCCCCGACGCAAGGCTCAGGTGATCCCAGCTCCATGATTGGTATTCTGTATTCCTTGTGTTGATGTTGTTGAATCAGGATCATTTTCTCAGCAGAGATGTACAGTTTGAGATTGGTTCCCCTGAGCAGTTTGAGAATGCGGCAAGTTGAGATGGCATTTATCCCTTATCAGAGTAGGGTCAAGATTATCCTCAGTAGGGCAAGATTGATATCCCCGACAGAGTATGGCCATCCCAAACATCGAATGTTGATTAGCCTGATGTGCTACTTTCCTAAGTGGGTTGAGACTGAAGCTTTCCCTGACCGATAGATTTGGGTTTATTTCTCCAGCAGTGGGACTGATGCAATGCTGTATCCCCACAGAGTCCGAGTTTGACTCCTTTCCCCTCCGAGTCCAGGTCATTGACTCATTCCTCAGGCAGAGGTCGATGTTGATTCCCTCATTGAGTAATCTCCAGACGGGCAGATTTTGATGTCATCCAGAGAAGAGTTATTTCTCAGCAGATTGTGGCGTACCCTATAAGGACTTAGGGTGTTCAGAAAAGACCGTTCAGGGTTGTTTTCCTCAATGAAGTGAGATCCAATTTCAGTGATCGATTGTTATCTTCCGCAGACGCCAGAGGTGTTTCCTTGATAGGATCGGTACATCTCCGTCAGAGTTGTACAATGAGTAGCTAAGGATTGATATCCCCAACAGTGTTGATACACAGGTATTCCTTATCAGACTTGATAGTCCAGCAGGTGTTACCCAGAAGGGTCAGTCTCCGTAAGGCGTATGCAAGATTATCTTCAGCAGATCAGGATTGATATCCCCGATAGAGTGCAGCAGCAACTCCCCGCAGAGTCTGAATACGGGACCAGGAGCATTGATATGTATCCCCAAGCAGAGAAGATTCTCTCCCCGACCCGATGTATCCTGAAGGAACGTCATATCCTCAGCTGAGTCAGGCGCCGAAGCGCGTGTTCATCCCCCAGCACCGGGTCACAAGTGCAGGTCTTGTAGGAAACTATTCGTTCACTGAAGTGTGCAGCAACTGATGGTGCAAGACTGAAGTCTCCAGCGGAATTGAAATTCCCCACCAGAGTCGTACTCTCCCCCGAAGCCGGATGATTCCTTCTTCCCTAGCGGAATTGAGATTCCCCACAGAGTCGTACTCTCTCCAGCGAAGCAGAATGATTTCTCCTTCCTCAGCCGAGTTTGCAGATACCCAAGAGAGCCGAATCCTTGGAAGCTGCTCAGGCCATGATTGGTTCTCCCTAGTAGAGTGTTGAACAGCTGATGCTGTATTTCCCCATCGGAGTCGTTTTCTCCAGGAAAGTTTAGTCGCGAAGGCCGTGCAGTTTATTTCTGTGATTGATATCGCTTTCCTCAGCAGTCTTGGTTTGAATATCCAGATCAGCAGGTCCCGGTTCTCGTAGAGCTTCGTTCCCCTGCATCAGTCGATTGAAGTTCGTTTCCCCAAGCCGAGTCCAATTGAGATTGGTGTGAATTCTTCTCCTTGATAGGAGGCTTCTCCCTTCAGCATTTATTTTGCTGATGGGGCCATAACATCTTGCATGATTGCATAGCATTTACCCTGAAAACGCGTAGCATTTCCACCGTGTGGAGCATTACGTCATTGTCAAAGCATGTGCATACGAGACATGAGCCAGGTCGCCACCGTCCTTGTTTTGCAGATGTTCCTCCTCAGAATGGTTTGATCAGGATGATTCCTGAAATTCTCCCCAATGGAGTCGCTTGCTCAAGATGATTCTTGAATTCCCCAGCAGGGTCGTTTGCTTAAGATGATTCTTAAGATCCCCAGTGCAGTCGCCAGAGTGGGTTGCTCAAGTTGATACTTAGAGTCTCCGGCAGAGTGTTTGCTCAGGATGATTCCTGAAAGCTCCAGCACAGTTATCGGTTCAAGATGATTCTTGAAGCCCCCGGCGGAGTTATTGGTCCAAGATGATTCTTGAAGTCCTCAGCAGAGTTGATTCATCCAGAATGATTTCTGGATCCCCGAAGCAGAGTTACTTGATAGTTCTCCAGAATCCCCAGTGGAGATGCGACATCCCCAGCAGGTTTTTGAATGGCGAAGTTGAAACCTCCCTTGAAGACTCCATGATTGAAGTATGACCGTGTTAACGAAGCAGTTCTCTCAGCTGATGCGGAGTTCCTGATGGCAGAGGTTTAGATATTCCCAGTTGGCTCATGATTGACCAAATATTCTATTCCCGACTTGCTGATGAAGTCCGGGTGATGCCCGACAAGTTCTTTGAATGCCTGATGGCATGATCAACCTGATGGTTGAAGTCCGGCTGATGCCCGACAGTTTTCTTTGAATGCCTGATGGCATGATCAACCTGATGGTTGAAGTCCGGCTGATGCCCGACAGTTTTCTTCGAATGCCTGATGGCATGATCAACATGATTGTTGACCTGATGAAGTCCGGCCGATGCCCGACAGTTTTCTTTGAATGCCTGATGGCATGATCAACATGATTGTTGACCTGATGAAGTCCGGCTGATGCCCGACAATTTTCTTTGAATGCCTGATGGCATGATCAACATGATTGTTGACCTGATGAGTCCTGAGGAATTCTTCTGTTATGACACAGAACGCCTGATGGCATAATCAACCATGTATTACCGGTTACTGAGTGACCAGCGACCCCTTGATGAATTAAGGACGAATATATACAGCAAAATCAAATGACCATCCTGACGGAGATTTAGAATCAGACTTTTCCCCGGTTACCGCGTGACCAATTCCCCGGTAGAGTTGCCGCGCAGCTAATATTTCAGTTTTGAAGATGTTCCTACCGACCAGGTTAGAAGCATCTCAACATATGAGTGCACATGTAACCATTTTAGAGGATGTGTACCTTAAATGTTGGTCATGTGTTAGTATTTATAGGACGGGTTCTGGGAATTTCCTCATAACATTCAGTTTAGTCACTATGTAGTAAACCACATCATTGTCCCAATGTTGCACCCCAAATTTTGACCAACTACTTGTCGCAATTTGGCTCATGTTTCGACTCATTTCATTTTCGCATTTGCATACCACGTACATTGCATTTTTTCCAGTCAGATTGACTTTATCGGGATTACAGCCCTCTGATCGCGTCTCAGGCATTTCAGACCAATACGAGGACGTATTTTTTTGAGTTGATGCTCGTCCCGGTGTTTTCAGCTCCCGCTGTTGTTTTTGAGGACATCTCGGTGTCCGGGTTTTTTACCGTTTATTTCGATATAGTTCGCTAATCGATTTAATCGGCTTCCTCGCTTTTTTAGGATTTTTCCCTTATTTTCTAGAATTTTTAATAGGTTTAATTGATTTTTCTAGGTATTAGTTAGATTTTTTTTAATAGATATTAATTGTTTTTTAATAGTTTAGTTTTAATTTCCTTTTTTAGGAATTTCTTTAATCATTTCAGATAATAGATTTTAGAATAAATCATATTTTTAGATATTAAGTAGATTTTTAGAAAATGATTTTTAATAGGATATTCTTTTACTAGGCATTTTTTAAATAGAATTAATAGTTTTTCTTCTATTCTTATTAGTTTATAGATTTAATAGAGTTTTTATTAGTTTATAGATTTAATAGAGTTTTTTAGGTTAATCTTCTTTTTTAGATTAATTAGGATTTGATAGAGTTTAATTAGGTCTTAATCGTTTGTTTTGATGTTAATTAGAGTTTATTTGAGATTTAATTAGGATTAGATTAGTTTAATTTTCATTTAAGATTTAATTGCAGTTTTTTATGTTCATTAGTTTAATCAAATGTTAATTGTTCATTAATCATGCAGTTAATCAGTCTCATTTAATGGGCCGTGTGTCATCTTTGGAGGCCCACAACCCCAGTCCAGGTGTCATCTCTATAAAAGGTCGCGTGTGCACTTCAGATCCCATCTTTCATGGCCACGTTTTCTTCCTCCATTACGCCACGTTTCACTCTTTCCCTCTCTCCATCCACGTTTCACTCTTTCCCTCTCTCCGCTGCCACGTTTCGCTCTGAGAAACCCCCACCTCACTTCTCCCATCACCACGTGTAACACATGCAGTCTCTCTCCCTCTGCACTACAACGCCACCTCACCCCTCACCGGAGACCCCGCCGCCGGCCATGTAGCCGCCGCGCCGGCCACCTGCTGACTGCCTCCGATCACTCTAACGGTCACCGGAGCTCGCAACGGTCACCGGAGAACTGCGAAGTCGCCGGAAAATTCATCCCTCATTCATCTTCCCCAGAATTCCTCCGCCAATCTCCAGTAATCGTCCAAAATCCTCACCGTTTCTTCAGCTAAATCCACCAGAAACATCATCAGATCTCCAAACGTTCAACTCTCATCCACAGTTTTCCAGAAAGCGCCAAGATCTTCATCGTTCTTCAGGAACATGCAATTCTTCATCCACATTCATCTTCATCATCGTTCATCAGAATTCCCAGAAACGATAGTGGATCTTCATCTGTGTTCATCTATTCATCAAGAACCTCATTTTTCCAGAAAATCTGCATCCTCCGTTTTTGTCCAAGAACGTCTAAGAACTTCATCGTCTCCATATGATTCTACCCGGAAAGCTTCATATCGTCATCGTTATCATCATTTCGCCAACAACCTTAAACCTCAAGAACATTCGATCGCCTTCACCCGGAGTCATCCTGAAACTGATGAAGATCCTTCCATCGTCATCCGCGTTCTTCATACTTTCTCCAGGAAATCCAAGAACACCTTCGTCCCAAACATTCATCAGATCTGCAATTACCAGTTGTTCGTCAAAGTCTTCTTCAAGATCTTCAGAGATCTTCGAAGATCTTCATCGATCCATCTGGTTCCTCCAGAAATTCTCTGTAAGAATGCTTTCATCATCTCCTTCAACTTGCGTTCCCCAGAAACACTTCAGATTCGTCAAGAACAACTTCAAATCATAAAGATGGGATGAGCATATTCGTGAGTGTTTGAAGAAGAAACTTGTTTGAGAGGTTGAATCCGAGGAGAAAGGTTGGCGAGGAGGTCGAAGAGTGGAACGAGAGAACGGCGCAAGAGGTTTCTTTGTTTGTGAACAGTGTTTGGCGAAAGAGAGATTAGGGTTGTTTTGCTGAAGATGGATCACGTGGCTTGGCTGGATGTTGGGCCTCTGAGGCCCATTCTGATTAACACCTTCCGTTCTTTTTTTCACACACCCCGTTTTTGGTGCGTTTGCATTCATTGGGCTGGGCCCTGTGCGCTATTCTGATCACATCCTCCGTTTTGGCCATTCACCCCCACTGTTTTTATTTTTCTTTTCTGAATTTGTTTGCTGGGCTGGGCCCCAGTTTCTTGTATCTTTTGCTGAAGTATACCCCTCCCGCTGCAGTTTGCACCCCCTTTTGTTTTTCTCTTGTTTTTTATTTTCTTTTATTTTCTTAGCTTAGACTTTTTAAGAAAAAGAATATAAGAAAAGAATATGTGATACAAAAATATGTAATAGAAAATATAGTGATATAAAAATGATAGTATTTTTAATATTTTCTTTTTAGGATATAATTTCTACATAGAGTTTATTTTAAACTTTTCTTTTAGAAGTAGTTTTAAATGTCCATTTGTTAGGGGACTTTTTGCCTTTTAGAAGTAGATTTAAAGGTCCACTTGTTAGGGGACTATTTTCCATTAGATTTTCCATGATAGATGGATAGGATTTTTTAGGAGTTTATTTTCCTATACTCCATCATTGTAACTTTCAGAATATTAATAAAACGAGATTTGTGTTGTGGTCCCCGTTCTACCCATAGTTAGGCTGAACTACAGCTGCTCTGACTTTCTCTGATGAGAATATGTAGGCATAGGATGCGATGTCCTAGCGAGCACACTAACAACTAACCTTTTGTTCTCTCGCTGCTGTGCGATCGAGACTTGCCCGCTGACGACTGATGTTATCCTTTTCTCTTGCCCGAGCGCATTTGAGACCAGACCGTAGTTCTAATTCCCATAGGTTCCCATACCTCGAAACCCGACATACTACGTCCGTTCTACCACAAACAGGTACGCCTAAGTCTCCAATGGTCGAGCAACATCCACCTAACTGCTAGAATGCGTACACCAGTATCGTCAACTTAATCTCTCACCCCCGTGTGACCGAGAACACTCCTGTCTAGCCGTAGTCAGTCTGAACTACGTCATGTTCTGATTTCTCTGAAGAGAATACGTAGGCCGAAGACGCGACGTCTTGCCGAGCAACTAACCCATAGTTTCCCGAACTACGTAGACTCTGATTTCTCATTCTCTGATGAGAATACGTAGGCATAGAGTGCGACGCTCTATCGAGTCAATTTCTTCCCGTTTAGATTTAGCAGCCGTAGATAGATTGTTTTTCACCCGTAGACAAACCAAGCAAGCGTGGATCCCGTCGAGTACGACGGACGTGAGGGGTGCTAATACCTTCCCCTTGCGTAACCGACTCCCGAACCCAGACAATGGTTGCGACGACCTTGTCTTACCCTTCTTTGTTAGGTTTCTTCCGATCGTTTCCTTTCCCGCTCTGAGGGATAAATAACGAAAGGTGGCGACTCTTCTGTTGTGCCGGCACCTTATTTTCGCGCAAGCAACACCCAAGAAAATACAATTCGGGATAATTGTCAAAGGATGATATGTTTATGACCTAGTCATTGGCCAACAAAGTTGAAACAAACTGGGTCAGTGTTGTGATCAATCACATGATCAGGAGCAAGAGAAAGGTAGCGGCATGGATACCATATGGTTACTTAGTTTAAAAATACTTAGAGCATGTTATCTTCAATGTGATTTATCTATATATATATTGTTGCACCCCAAAATTTGCCCAATCTTTTTCTGGCCTTGGTTTAAGTTTCATTTCATTTGTTCTAGCATATTGCATTGCATATCATTTTGCAAATACAGGGGATCAGGAGAAGTGTGCTTAGCAAGAGAGGAGTACCAAGGGTTATAAACCTAATCAAGGGTTTGTATTCAAGTCAACAGATTGGTTATCATCATCAGAGATAAGTCAAAGCCCTTTGGATAGGTAGATAAGTGTATGTGGTTCACCTCCTGTCTAAGAGGCTATTTGAAGGTCATATGAGGATCACAAGCCCATGGTTATGGAGAGGGATGGTCATTTAAGCTCATTGGAGGCCTTGAGGGTCATTGTGGAGTTCATTCAAGTGTTTATACCAAGTGTGAAGGGTTACAGTTGAAGGTGGTGCAATTAGGGTTTTCATCAGGTCAACCCTCAGTCAATTGTGAAATTAAAGGAGATTAAAACTCAATTCCAAGTCTTCATGGTCATGAAATGTTGTGTTAAGATACATGAGATATCATTTCAAGATCATTTCATCAAGAATCAAGAGTGTGAGGAGTGTCTGAATTAGGGTTCTCAGTGTAAAATCCCCTGTTCAGTGCCTAACTTCAAGACCACCTATCTCAAGATACAAGTCTCATCTCAACTTTTGACCAACATGAAACTTGTAGAGCATGTTATTAGATTTCTTTTGAGTACTAGAAGTCCTTGATTGGATTTATAGAACTCAAGTTATGATGCAGACAAGTTACAGATCCTGAGATGAATGTGATTTTGGTCAACAAAAGTCAACCAACTTCCAAGCCATTTTTGACCTAGAAGGATGTTTCTCCTCAATTTGTTATGAACATGAAAGTTGTTCCTCATGATATTAGCTTTCCAAAGAGTACTATAAGTCCTTCATATGATTTGTAGAACTCAAGTTATGAGACTTGCAAGGCAGGGGTATTTTGGGAAAGCAGGATTATAGGTCATTTTCATTATAGGTCCACTTCACCACTTTGCACACTTCAAATGAAAATATTTCCAACATCAAACTTGCTCCAATTGGGGTCATTTTCTCAACCAAACATCAAGGCATCAAAGGTTTGGCTTGGATTGAAGAATCCCTAAGGCAATTTCCATGAAAAAGGGCTTAAAAGGGAAAAATCAAATTTAATTCATTTGAAAACATTTTGTACCAACCTTGTGCATATTTTGAGTACCAAACACATTTGAAACACAATGCCATACTTGGATTAGAGATTTGAGTGCATCTTGGTGGCCATTTTCAAGCTTTCTTCAAGATTAAGCAACACATAAAAAACATGCCATAAGACCAAATCAAGGAGCCATTTTCAGCCCTTAGATCAGTTCACCTCAGATGCAAGCTAGTTGAGCCATCTTGACAGCTTTGCAAGTACATATTCATGTACTTTTGGAAGCTTCCATGAAGAGAAATTTTGAAATCCAATTGGGCTTAAGGAGCAGAGAATTGGGCCTTTTCTCCATCTGAATCCAACATACATAAACTCAGGATCATTCACAAGTCCTCAGAACTGGTTTTTGTGAGGGTTTGAGTAAGAACACATGGAGAAAAACTGAGAGAAAATTGAAATTTCGTTTTTGCAGTTCATTGAGTTTCAACCAAAACAAAACATTGCAAAATCTTCCTTGAGCTTCCTAGAACGTTTCTGGGTAATTTATTGCAAGCTTTGATAACATAACAAGCTCTGAGGAAGCTTATTTTTAGGTTTCTTTCTTTTCAAAATATCTCACTGTTTATGCATCTTTAATACGCCATTTTTATATATTTTTAATCCTTGCATATTGTAGATCGTTTCTGGGTTCATTTGGTGGCTGTTTGTGAGTTTTTCAGTATGAACATGTTTTCTTTTTCTCTTCGATTTGGCTCGTGTGTTGCTTATTATTGAAAACCAATATCATTTTCGTGATCTACGTCTCACGTAGATCAATTTTGACGTGATTTTTGTTGATTTTGGTTAAGTTTTGGTGTACCTGCGTTTTCACGGTGGCAGGTTGTGAGGTAGGAGATGATCGGAGACGGTCTCAGGCCACCGTCTGTTTTTTCTAATTTTCAAGTGGAGAAGATGACTCCATAGCCACACGATTTGATTACTTTTCATTTGCACGCACACAATTAAGAAACACGCTGCACCCATTTGACTTTGCTTCACTTAATCCAATTCAAATATTTCATTAATGTGTTGGCATGTTCAGATCCGTTTGATTTGATTACCGTTTGATTCATCGGCCCAGATTGCGTTCCACAATGGTCATTCTGTTGACCAGCCACGCTTGATTTGTTTGGAACCCTCAGTTTTTTGCAACGCGCTAGGCTGGGCTTGCTACTTGCACCCTCCGTTTGGGTCCATTTGGTTTTTAAACGTGTTTTATTTACTTAATGCACCTCTGTTTTCATTATTTTTCCCTTTTTATTTTTGTTTTGAATCTATTTTGATTTAATCCAATTTAAATACTTCCAATCATTCAAAAATTCCATAAAAATACTTTTTAGACATTTTGAGATGCCTATTATTTTTAGAATTTTTTATTTTATTTTTTTGGTTTATTTTTCAATTAAAAATGGAATTAAATATTGGAAGTGTTTTAGCTGAGTTCAATCTTAACATGTTTTGTTCTTGATTTTGTTTTTATCATTTCCTTTTGATCCAATGAGTAAGATTCAATCCTGATATCAATATTGAGTTGATGAATTTTTGAGGACCATTTTTCCCCGGTTGGTTGACTTTTGATGCCTTTCATTTGACCCTACACAATCCTCCTTCATAATGGAGCACCCTTGTGAATCAACTTCTATGGTGATGTTGTGAAGTAATTTTGATTGTAATCTTTTAGCCTCTGGTTGCCAACATATTTATGAGCCTCTTGAATTTTATTTGATAATTTTTGAATCGTTTTCCTATTTTTAGAGTAACTTGCAAGTCAAGTTACCCAAAAGGAGGGTTCATACATACATCTTGACCTAGTTTGACTTGGATATGACATTTTTGGATCCTTTGAGCTCTCAATGCCTATTGATTCGTGTTGTTAACATACTAAGGATGATGCTTGCTTATTTTTAGGTCATAACATTTGGTTTTGCTTGTTCATTTGTTTGGTAACTTTTGAGTTTCCAATTAGGGTTTCATTGTGAAACATGCTTGCTTTCCTTTGGGAATTTTCTTGCATTTCCTTGTGGTTTACTTGCTTTTTTTCTTTTGAGAACTTTTTATTTCATTCACCTTGTTGTCCAAGGAGTTTGGAACACCATTTAGGTTTGTCTAAGTTCCCTCCTTTGGAGGTATTTGAAACATGGATTGAATGGTGAACCATGAGGACACTTTTGTTGTATCTTTTGCACAAATCATGATGATGCCTTGGTTGAATGATGTTTGGGGGAATGCCTTTCTGTTTTATTCTTTTGTTCTAACCCCTCTTTGAGTTAGGGTTCTTTTCCTTTATCTTTTCATATTGCTTTGCTTTGTGGCATTGTGGTTGATGTTGTTTGGTTTAGGCCATTTCATCCCACTTTTGATGCTCTTGTGTGTTTCTGTTGATGCATTTCTTGTTCCTTTTATCTCTTGAATTTATCATATGAGTGCTTAAGGTTGAGATGAGCTTGTGGTGGTCTTTACCCCACACAATTTCCTCCCTCATTTGCATTCCATGTTTGTATCCTTGCATGTTTATATTTGTTTCCTGTTGTTTCTTTGTCTCCTTTCCCTTAGGACCTCTAATCTCTCAAGGGAGATTATGTTAGACATTAGGATCTTAACCATGTATGATAACATTAGGTAGAATTTCCTTTATCCCAATCTTAGGATCATCATTGCATGACAACTTTAAGTTTGGATTTAGTCCCCCTTTTAGTGTCCTTTCTCTTCTCATCTCAAAACAATCATAAAACACTTAATAAAGATAATGGATGTTGTGCCATGAGTCTTATACTTGGGAAATGGTGATTGAGGGGTCACCTCTCAATTTCCTAGAGTGTTTAGTATACGTCCTTAGGGCGATATGCGACGCATTCGATCCTAGGTTCTAGACTTTGGTACAACATGCATTATAAACACCCCAATTCAAAACACTTCTTCTCTAAAAAACACAAAAACACTTCAAACCTTTTTCATCCTTCGGGATTCTAATCAGGAAAATATTTTCAGATAAAAAGAGTATTGTTAACTTTTAGTTCTACCGCAAACGATAACGCCTAAGTCTCCAATGGTTGAGCTGCATACACCAAACTGCTAGAACTACTTGTTAACCCTACGCGAGCCTAAACAACATTTGAACAAATATGTATTCCCCTTTATCCCGAACTATGCTTGCTCTGATCTCTCATACCTGTTGAGAGTACGTAGGCACAAGACACGATGTCTTGGCGAGCAACCTCCCCCCCCCTTTTCACCCGTAGTTAGCCGAACTACGTTGACTCTGACTTTTCACTTCAGATGAGATACGTAGGCACAAAGCGTTGTTGCTTTTCCGAGTCACTTCTTTTTTTCTTTTATCCTCAATCCTGTAGTTAGATAGATTTACACCCTTTTAGATAGACAACAAGTGTGGATCCCGTCGAGTACGACGAATGTGAGGGATGTTAATACCTTCCCCTTGCGTAACCGACTCCCGAACCTGAGATTTGGTTGTGATGACCAATCTTATCCCTCTTCTCGTTAGGTTTTCTCTGAGCGTTTCCTTTCCCTCTCTTGGGATAAATAACGCACGGTGGTGACTCTTCTATCATTGCCGGTCTGGATTTTCGCAGTAGCGACATATATTGTTAGTGAAATAGTTGATAACATCAATCGACTACATAACACAAGTCCTAATAATGTTTTTGGCTTCAAATGTAAGAGAAAAAATAGATATGGAAGACATTTTACTTTTATACGTTCCAGAAGACTGAGATGTTTGAAATTTTTAAGAATAGCTTTTCAAATTTCAAATTAGAAATCTCTTGTTCTAGAGTTTTGTTATATTCTAATGACCGATCAGAGATCTTTTAAAGATCTTTGTATCTATATCTTATTATTTGAATCATATTAAATCACTTAGAGTATTAAGAAGTTCATCACGATATAAATTAGAAAATACCTAATCTTCACTACAACAAATAACGCTTTTTATGACGAAGCTTTCACCACTAAAAATATAAAACCAAGGGTGTATGTAAAAGGAGCGCCTTATTTTTTTAAAAACAAATCAATTTGTTACCTCGGTTTTATGAAAAGGCGCCTTTAATTTTTATAGATTTTATGTCGAATATGTTACCTCAGTATTCATGAAAACCAAGATAAATACTCTTCAGTTTTTATTCCTTTTGGAAATACTCTCTAATTTTTTTTTATTCTTTTTATAATAAAAAAGGCACATTTATTTTTTAAAGATTTTACGTCAGATATGTTACCTCGGTTTTTAGTATAACAACGATAAATATTCTTCACATTTTTTATTCACTCAATGTCTACCTTATTCATTCTCAACGGGCCTTAGCGAAAGAACACTTCTTCTCCATCCAACGAAAGAACTCTTATTCTCCAAGGAGCCCTAGCAAACAAAAAAACTCTCTTACCATTATTCTCCGGTATGTTATTATTACTGTTATTGTTCTTGTTGTTGCTTTGGTACATTACCGTTGTTCTTGTTATTCTTCATTACAATTGTTGTTGTTTTAGTTGTTATTGTTGAGAAGCTTTATTTTTGTTGGTTGTGTACTATTTTTTTCCAGAAGCTTTATGTGATTATGGATCGTAGTTGGATGAAAGCCAATAGATTAAGTATAGAGTATGAGAATGGATTGAAACAATTTCTTGAATTTGTTGGAAAAAAACTTCATGACAATAATTGAATTTTTTTGTGTCCTTGTAAAAGTTGCTTTAATACAAAAAAACATCATAGGGATGCTATATTCAATCATTGTGATTGTGATGGAATTATTCAAAATTACACGAAATGGGTATGACATGGTGAAGCGACAAAAAATAGATATCTGTCACATACAGTTGAAGATGATGAAATTATGAATGATACTTTAGAAGACATCATTCATAATATTGGAGTTGATGCTTTCAAGAATGATAATGTGGTAGATACTTCGCGAAGCACATGGAAGATTTGTTATATCCGGTATATAAAAATTTTACAATATTGTCAGCTGTGTTAGATTATTTAATTTTAAGGCAAGATGGGGGTGGACGGATAAAAGTTTCACTTAATTGCTTGAATTATTGAAAGAAATGCTTCCCGAAGGTAACACGATGCTGAACCATACTTATGAGACCAAGATGATATTGTGTCCATTAGGTTTGGGCTATGTTAAAACACATGCATGTCATAATGATTGAATATTATATAGAAAATATTTTAAAAACTTGAAAGAACTCCCAAGGTGCGGGGTGTCACGCTACAAGTAGAAGGACAATGGTGTTGATGACGATGATGGTGTAACTAGCAACGGTGTTCCTTTCATGGTGATGTGGTACCTACCAATAATTCAAGGTTCAAGAGATTGTTTGATAATTTTAGTGATACAAAGAATACTAGACGACATGTAGATGAAAGAGTGTGTGGTGGAAAAATCTGCCACATAGCTGATTCGTTGCAATGGAAGAAAATTAATTCCTTGTATCCAGATTTTCCCCTTGAACTGAGGAACCTTAGGTATGGACTTGCCACCAACGGAATGAACACTTTTTGTAATTTGAGTACTAACCATACATCATGACCTATTATTCTCATACTTTACAACCTATCTCCATGGTTGTGCATGGAGCGCAAGTATATGATGATATCGATGATGATTTCGAGTCCAAAACAACCACAGAACGACATTGACGTTTATTTAATGCCATTGATTAAATATTTAAGACTTTTTTGGGAGGAAGGTGTTGATGTTGATGATGCGCATACATGTGATAACTTTAAGTTGATTGCAATGTTGTTTTGCACAAATAATGACTTTCCGGCATACGGTAATTTGTATGGATACAACGTCAAGGGACATAAAGTGTGTCCTATATGTTAAGTTGATACATGTCACCACCAATTACAAAATGGGAAAAGGACATTTTATCTTGGGCATCGAAAATTTCTAAGACCTAATCATCCATACCATAGATTGTGGAAGGCTTTTAATGGAGAGGAGGAGTTTGATATCACTCAAAATCCCTTAATTGGGAAGTAAGTTTATAGAAAACAACAACACATGAAGATTGTCTTTGGAAAGAAACAAAAAAAGTTCGTGGAGAAAAATATTTGGAAAAAAAGTCAGTGTTTTTATCTTTCATACTGGTCTAGTCTTGATTTAAGACATTGTCTTGGTGTGATGCATGTGGAGAAAAATGTATGTGATAGTCTGATTGGAACACTTATCAACATTAAAGGCAAGACAAAAGATACTAAGAAGTCCTGCGAATATATGGTTGTGATGGGTATACAGCAAGAGTTAGCCCTAAAATAAGTACGAAATAGAACCTAGTTGCCCCTAACATGTCACACTCTTTCTAAAAAAGAAAAAGGAAAAACTTTTTACGATTGTTTGGAGGGTATCAAAGTTCCCTAATGATACTCATTAAATGTGAAGAATTGTTTCAAAGAAAATCTATGTCTTGATGCAACAACTTCTAGCAGTGGCTATCCGTGGAATTTTACCAAGAAATGTAAGGGTAACTATAACCATATTATGCTTATTCTTCAATTCTATATGTAGTAAAGTTATTGATCCTGGAAATTTAGATGACTTGGAACACGAAGCTGCAGTTATCTTGTGCCAATTATAAATGTTTTTCCCTCCATCATTCTTTGACATTATGGTTCACTTAGTTGCTCATTTAGTAAGGGAGATTAGAATTTACGGTCCAATTTATTTATGGCGGATGTATCCGGTAGAACGTTACATGAAGATTTTTTAAGGCTATACAAAGAATCATCACCGTCTGGAGCTTTGATTGTAGAAAGGTACATCACAGAAGAAGTTATTGAGTTTTGTACAAACTATTTGTCAAAAGCTTGCTTTATAGGAATTCTTGAGTCCCGTCGTGATGGATTTTATGATGGTAAAGGTATTCAAGGTTTAAATGTTAAGACATTTTTCTAAGAAGTAGTTCTTCAAATACATTTGCATATATTGAACAACCTTAGTAGTAAAGTTAAACCTTTCTTGACCGCTCACAAAAGTCTTTTAAAGGAAAAATCACCCCAGATGAATGAAAAATGGTTGTTGACTGAGTATAACAGGACTTTTATAAATTGATTTAATGAAAGTATTTCTAAAGAGAGTACTGCATCAGATCTTTGCAAATGGTTGTCACATATGCGTAAGTTTGATGTAATTACTTGGAGTGCATACAACATTTCTAAATATTCATTCTATAAAAAATCAAAGAATGATCGTAGCACCATATAAAATATTAAGGTTATGGTTGATACTGAATCCATGTACTTTTCTAGTTCCAAAGATAACAATCATGTACTAGTATCTATGGCATACTTTGGGGTCATTGAGGAGATTTTGGAGTTTGACTATATGTCTTTTTAAAATTTCTTTATTTAAGTACAAGTGGATTTATAGTAACTCTAGTGTAGAAAATGATGAATTGGGATTCACACAGGTTGATATTCGCAAGGCAACTTATAAGAACGAACCTTTCATCATGTCAACCCAAGTAAAACAAGTTTTTTATGTCACTGATCCTTCTAACACTAGATGATCAATTGTTCTTCAAGGTAAACATCTTCCCGATAGTACTCATGAAAATCAATATTTTAACTATGACACATCTTATTTAGCAATACATGTATGTCAAGCATCTGAAGAAAATGATTCAGACGATGTGCATGTTATTCTTCGTGGTCGTGAAGAGGCGATATGAGAAAACTAATAAGTAAATATTTTATATCTCTTTAAAATTTATAATAATCATTTCACTCTTTATTAATCATTGTACTATATATTTAAAATTGTTGTTGATTGACCTAATTAGTTTCAAATGTTGTTTAAACTATAGGTGCTTAAGGACCAGTGACAAATCCTATTGGACAACCTACAAAACTTTTCATTTTGGTTATTGATTTTGTTTCATGATCCTTTGTTTTAGTTTTGATGTAAAACTATAAAGTGTGTGCTATTTTGAGTTTATATTTGGTTTAATCAATAAATGTTTATGGTACAATATTTTAGATTGAGAAATTGGCAAAATGTACAATGTTTCTGCCTTAGGAATATGCAAAATATAGTTCTATATTCAGGAACATGTTTCTGTAAATGGTTCTATAATATATGTTCAAACGAAAGTACAAAATAAAACTTATCCCCTTGGTATTAAATAAAACCGAGGTAATAACATTGAGATATTATCTCGGTTTTACAAAACACTGAGTGTTAAAATTGAGCTCGCCATCTAGTTCTGAAAATAATAAAAATGCTGATGTTGGGAATCAAACCCACGACCTTTTAATTTCTAACTTCGA
Organism: Lathyrus sativus; assembly: GCA_963859935.3. Taxonomy (NCBI): domain Eukaryota; kingdom Viridiplantae; phylum Streptophyta; class Magnoliopsida; order Fabales; family Fabaceae; genus Lathyrus; species Lathyrus sativus. The sequence continues at coordinate 40,089 of CAWUDS030005171.1, read as the reverse complement.
TTTTAGAATCACTAAAGTGACAAGTGATTTCTTTTCATGTATCCTTTAGTTACCTCACATGTGTAACCGAGGTTGAATGCATTTTACGGCTAACGTTATATGTGTTATTTGTAGTAGTGCTCCATCATAATCATGTATTGTGTCGTCTAGTTGCACACCGGAGGATGTTATATCCATTAGAGAAAAATATGCATGTTCACCAACTTCATCAGAGGATTTATTAGTGTCATCACATGTAGCAATGAGATCTTTTTTCTTTCCACTAGATGGACTTTTATTTGATCTTTTTTTAGATTATTCATTTTTAATGTGTCTAGATTCTTTGCACTCATAGCAAATAACTTTCTTGTTAGCTTTCATTTTGTCTCTTGGGTCTTTGTAATACTTGAATTCTTTATTGAGAATATATTTCTTACTTGTATTTCATAAACTTCGAACTTTCAAGAGATGTGGAAATTCCATAATCATGTGATGCTTGATTAATCTTCTTAGAATCTTCATTATTAGATTCTTAAGCTTGCATAATTTTAATCTTGGAATTCATGCTCTTTTTGACTTCAAAGTAATCAAGTTTTCTTTTCTATAAAGTTCATCTTCATTGAGTTACCTCTTATAACCCCGAAGTAGATGTGACAATTAAATCCATTAAGGCAAAATCCATCCAATCCATCCACCACACAAAAAATAAGTTAATGGATTGGATTAAATCCATCCATTTATATGCATGGATGAATTCAATCCATCCAACATATTTTAAGGATCCAATGAATTATTTTTATTTTCGTTAGATTTATTTTTTTTAAAATAATTAAAAAACAATAATTTTTTTTAAAAAAATTGATTTTTTTTTCGAAAAAAATAAATTTTTTATCTGAAAAAAAAAGTTTAATTTTTTTTTTAATTTTTTTTCAGAATAAAAAACTGATTTGTTTTTCGAAAAAAAAATCGACTTTTTTTTTGGAAAAAAAATCGATATTTTTCAAAAATTAAAATATCAATTTTTTTTTGAAAATACAAAAAATTCAATTTTTTTAATGAATATATTAAAAAATAATTTTTTTTAAAATACAAAAAATAAAATTTTCAAAAATAAAATAAAATCAATTTTTTAAAAATAAAAAAATATATTTATTTTTATGAAATAAAAAAAAATTGGATGGATGGATATCCATCCATTAAAAATATGTTAATGGATGGATTAGATGGATTTTATTCTTAATGGATGAATTGAATTGGATAATTTTAAGAAAATTTTAGTGGATTGTTAATGGATTAATGGATTATTTTAAACCATCTATTAACAATTCAATCCATATTCATCCGATCTATCTATTTTGCCACCCCTACCCCGAAGGGATCTAATAAGAGAGCTATATAACACATATTTTTCTTGAATGACAGTTTCTTTTGATCTACAATTCTTTGGCATGCATTTGAGGAATTTTTTCACGTGATTAAGAGTAGTATAACTTCTTTTGATCTACAATTTTTTGGCAGACACTTAAGTCTATATATTAAAGTTTGAAATCTAGAAAGTATGGTTTTCACATCTTCGTCACTTTCCATTTTGACAAATCTTACCGCCTTATCAAAACATTTTCCATTAACTCTTTGACTTGTTTATTTTTGTGCGAGTTTTTGATATTTTTATTTTTGAAATCGGACATAGGTGAATGTTAAGAAGAGTTAATATGGATGTATTACATATTAGAAGTAATTCATATTAGTAGTACTATTTTCTTAGCCCCTAAGTTTGTTAGAGGGTATTTTAGTATTTTATTTTATTCTAGTAACCCTAGTTTTTAGCTTATAAATAGGGTTGCAATCATTGTTATTTTAGTAGTTGTGTAACCGTCATTCTTAATAGAATATTTCTCTTTTTCATCATTTATTCTACCTTTGCACCAACAATTGGTATCTAGAGCTCCGATTCAGATTCATTGGGAAACACGAGTGAACATGAGGTCTTGTGTGTTTGATTTTGATTCTTAGATTCGTGTTGAATCTTGAACAAAATCTGATCAGAATTTTAATTCTGTGGGTTGGGAAACACTGTGTGAGAAATCTGAGTGTATTGTGCAAGGTAGAAGATGAACGGAAACGACAACATGAACACCAAACTTCCAGTATTTGATGGTAAAAACTGGAATCGTTGGATGATCCAAATGCGTGTACTATTTGGTGCTCAAGATGTTCTAGATCTTGTCACTGATGGTTATGTTCCAGTAGCAGCAAATGCAACAGATGAACAGAAAAACGCGCAGAAGGAAGTAAGGAAGAAGGATCAGAAAGCATTGTTCTTCATTCATCAATGTGTGGATGTAAATGTGTTTGAGAAGATTGCAGATTCAACAACAGCAAAGGCTGCGTGGGACACACTGGTGAGATGTTATGGTGGTGACGCATCAGTGAAGAAGGTGAAGCTTCAGTCCTTGAGAAAGCAATATGAGAATATCAACATGAAGAATAATGAGAAAGTCTCTGAATACATCTCCAGAATGATTCTGATCACTAATGAGATGAAGGCGTGTGGAGAAACTCTTTCAGAAGAAACAATCATGGAGAAAGTATTGAGATCCCTTACTCCTCAATTTGATTACATTGTGGTAGCAATAGAACATTCCAAAGATCTGAGCACCATGAGAATTGAAGAGCTGCAGAGCAGTCTAGAAGCGCAAGAGTTGCGTTTGACTGAGAGAACTTCTGAAAAGGAAGTAGAGCAGCAGGCTCTGAAAGCAACTTCTGATAGGAGGTATCAGAAGCAGTCAGAAGCCAGGAGAAGATCTGATGGTGGTCAGAAGTCAGAAAGCTCAACCTCTGATAGACAAAAGAATGCTCAGAAGGGAAAAGAGAAGTATGACAATAAGAAGATCCAATGTTACTGTTGTAAGAAGTTTGGTCACTTTGCTAGAGATTATTGGTCAAACAAGGAGAGAAAATCAGAAGAAGCAAATATAGCCAGAAGTTCTGATGACGAATCTGTGCTATTGATGGCTTCTGAATCTGATAATATGGATCTGATAGACTGGTGGTATATGGACACTGGCTGTTCAAATCATCTTACTAGAAACAAGAAATGGCTGGTTGACTTTGACTCTGAAAAGAGGACAAAGATCAGATGTGATGATGACAAATATCTTAATGCAGAAGGTATGGAAATGTCAGAGTGACTCTGAACAATGGGAAAACAACATTGATTCAGAACGTGTGGTATGTACCTGGCATCAGAAGCAATCTGATGAGTGTGGGACAATTAATTGAGAAAGGTTTTTCAGTTACCATGAAGGACAATCTTCTGAAGCTGTATGACTGCAATCAGAAGCTGATTATGGAATCAGAACAGGGAAGGAATAGAACATTCAAGGTGAATGTCAGAACTGCAGACTCAGAATGTCTTAGTGCAACATGTGCTGAGAAGGAGAGTGAGCTGTGGCACAGAAGATTTGGTCATTTGAATTTCAGAAGCTTAAAACATCTGAATTCAAAGAAGTTGGTACATGGAATTCTTGCAATTAAGAAGCCTAAAAAGTCATGCAAAGTTTGCATGGAAGGAAAACAACCACGATTGCCATTTGCGTCAGAAGTTGCTCCAAGAGCAAAACATGCCTTGGGAGTTGTACATTCTGATGTGTGTGGTCCATTTCCAGTAGCATCAATTGGAGGGAATAAGTACTTTGTGTTGTTTGTTGATGAATTCACAAGAATGAAATGGGTATCCCTTATTAAATTTAAACATGAGGTGTTTGATGAATTCAAGAAGTTCAGAATGAAGGCTGAGAATCAGAGTGGTCAGAAATTGAAGATTCTTAGAACTGATGGTGGAGGTGAGTATAACTCCAAAGAGTTCCAGAAGTTCTGTGAGGAGAATGGAATTGAGCATGAGGTTACTGCTCCTTATACCCCTCAACACAATGGTCTTGCTGAAAGAAGAAACCGTACTTTGCTTGATATGGTAAGAAGCATGCTAAAGGAGAAGAAGCTTCCTCAGAAGCTCTGGGGAGAAGCTGTTGCCACTGCAACGTATGTACTCAACAGATGTCCTACGAAGAAGTTGAAGGAAATAGTTCCTATGCAGAAGTGGACTGGAGACAAGCAAAGTGTTAGTCATTTGAAGGTGTTTGGTTCTGTTTGCTATAAACATGTTCCAGAAGACAGAAGCTGGATGATAGAAGCAAAGTGATGATTCTGATAGGGTACCACAGTACAGGTGCATACAAGCTCTATTGTCCAGAAACCAATAAAATTGAATTCAGCAGAGATGTGATTGTGAAGGAATCAGAAGTTTGGAATTGGGATAAGTCTCAATCTGATTCTGATGTTAGAACTTCTGAAGAAAGGTCAGAGTTAAGAATTTCTGAAGTTGGAGTAAACTCTGACGTTGATTCTGACTCTGATAGTAATTCTGACTCTGGAGAAGACTCAGAAGATGAAGGTGACTCTGATGATCCAGACTCTGATGGTAATCCAGATTCTGGTGGAAATTCAGACTCTGAAGATGGCCAAGACTCTGAAAATATGCCAGATCTTGAAGATGGTCAAAGCTCTAGAGGAAGTCAACCATCTGAAGCTGGAAACTCTGAAGCTCAAGACTCTGAACAAGTTCAGAGACCACAAAGAATCAGAAGCGTTCCCAGAAGATTTGCAGAATTTGACATGCTGCAAGACACTGAAGTAGACTCTGAAGGAGAAGTTATTCAGTGTGCCATGTTAGTAGACTCTGAACCTATAAGTACAGAGGAGGCTCTTAAGCAGAAGCTCTGGCTGAAGGCCATGAAAGAAGAACTTGATGCTATAGAGAGAAACAAGACTTGGAAGCTAACAGAACTTCCAAAAGACAAGAAAGCCATCAGCGTCAGATGGGTTTTCAAGCAGAAGTTAAAGCCAAATGGTTCAATTGGAAAACATAAAGCAAGGTTGGTAGCCAGAGGATTCCTACAGAAACCTGGGCTGGATTATTCTGAAGTGTTTGCACCTGTAGCAAGACATGAAACAATCAAAATGGTGATTGCAATAGCTGCTAACAGGAATTGGCCTCTGATGCATTTAGATGTAAAATCTGCATTTCTGAACGGTCCATTAGAAGAAGAAGTTTACGTGTCACAACCTCCTGGATTTGTGAAAAAGAATCAGGAAGGGATGGTGTACAGATTATACAAAGCTCTATATGGATTGAAACAAGCGCCCAGAGCTTGGAATCAGAAGATTGATTCATTTTTCAAGAAGCAAGGCTTTCAGAAATGTGAGATGGAGTACGGTGTCTATGTTCAGCATACTTCTGAAGGCAATATGACTCTGGTATGTTTATATGTTGATGATATACTATTGACTGGAAGTTCTGAACAGGAGATAGCCAAGTTCAAGAAAGTTCTGATGAATGAATTTGAAATGACTGATCTAGGCAAAATGACATACTTTCTAGGGATGGAGTTCAGATATTCTGAGAAAGGTATCATTTTGCATCAGCTCAAGTATGAATTAGAACTTCTGAAGAGATTTGATCTGAAGAATTGTAAGATGGCTGTCACACCTTCTGATACAAATCAGAAACTGGATTCAGACTCTGAAGGAAAGGATGTGGACGCTACAACCTTCAAACAGTTGGTTGGTTCTCTGAGGTATCTGTGCAATACCAGACCTGATATTTGCTACTCTGTTGGGATGGTTAGTAGGTTCATGAGTAAACCTAAGTGGTCCCATTACCAAGCTGCTGTCAGGATTCTGAGGTATATCAAGGAAACTCTGAAGTATGGAGTGTTGTTTCCTTCTGGAAGAAAGGATGAATCAGAACTTCTGAGTTATTCAGATTCTGATTGGTGTGGAGACAGAGTTGACAGAAGAAGTACATCTGGGTACTTGTTCAAATTTCTGGGAGGTCCCATTTCTTGGTGTTCCAAGAAGCAACCTGTTGTGGCGTTATCAACATGTGAAGCTGAATACATTGCAGGTGCTATTACTGCATGCCAAGCTGTGTGGATTCTGAATCTGTTGCAGGATCTGAAGATTAAAATAAACAAACCTCTGAAGCTGATGATTGACAACAAGTCTGCAATCAATCTTGCCAGAAACCCAGTGCTGCATGGGAGAAGCAAGCATATTGAGACCAAGTATCATTTTCTGAGACATCAAGTTCAGAGTGGAGTGTTAGAAGTTGTACACTGCAGCACTCAGAAACAGTTGGCAGATGCTCTGACGAAAGCTATCAAGACTGATCAATTTCTCAGACTAAGGGATGGAATTGGTGTTACAAATTTTGATGGAATATGAATTAAGGGATGGTATTAGAAGTAATTCATATTAGTAGTACTATTTTCTTAGCCCCTAAGTTTGTTAGAGGGTATTTTAGTATTTTATTTTATTCTAGTAACCCTAGTTTTTAGCTTATAAATAGGGTTGCAATCATTGTTATTTTAGTAGTTGTGTAGCCTTCATTCTTAATAGAATATTTCTCTTTTTCATCATTTATTATACCTTTGCACCAACATTACATAATTTACACACAAATGGATTTTCATGCTCCAAATTTCTATGCACTTAATTAGTATTATAATTTGAGTCTGACATAACTCATTTTTATAATTTGAGATTTGATAAATGGTGGATGACCTAATTAATAAAATTTTCATACCATATTAAAATTTGAGTTTGTCATAATTCATCTTTATAAAACCGACTTATAAGTTAAAAGGTATCACTTTTTTTTAAATTCTTTTTAAATTTTATATTACGTTATTTGAAATTTCTTAATACACCATCTTAATTCAATACTGTGAAATTTAATGTGTAGATATAAACGATGAATATGTCGAATTATCAATATGTTAAACTTGCTATGCACTTTAACTTAACATGTCATCATAATATAGTCATTTTTATAATTGATGGAACAAGTTGCTATGCACTTTAATTTGGCATGTCATCATAATATAGTCATTTTTTATAATTGATGGAACAAGTTGCTATGCACTTTAATTTGGCATGTCATCATAATATAGTCATTTTTGAAAATTCACGTGTGAGTTCATAATACACGGTGTTAAAAAAAAGTCTTCGATCATAATGGACAAATTAAGAGAACAGCACCATAGAAAGTGAAAGGGCCATGCATGTAGGGCAACTGGTGTAAGTATATCAAGTTGTCAACCAGGCAGATAGTATAGAAAGAGTGATGCTAGCAAAACACCATATCAACTGAAGTCATAGCCAATAACAATGATGATAACAGCTATTTATTTATATTAAAATACAAATAAAAACATTAAAACAAAAGCATTATTAAGCATAATGATATGCTATTAGAAGTTTTATACTTCATATTATTTGGAAACATAGAGTTGCATTTGACACCATCTTGTTAGCATATACTATTTACACCCTTATCAGAATTTGAACTATAGACCTTCAATTTCATTGTTCCCTTGTTTGAGTTTGGCCCGTTATGGTTATTAATCTATTTTAAATGCCTTGTCTTTGTTAAAGTTCCTCCATTTGGTTGTCTATTACATTGATATCGGGCTGGTTGGGCCGAGTTGGCTCTTTAAGTAGTGGTTAGGCTAACCTTCTAAAAGAGATAGCTTGCCCTTGAAACTTTTAAGGCAAGCTTTTCCGACTTTTTCGGAAGCTTTCTAGAGTCTTATTTATCTTTTGGGTGTGCTCTCCATATTGTATTACGAAGTACTTCGGTCAAAATTAGGCCTAATAATACATAGTATCCCAAGCATGATGGGAAAAGGGCCGAAGTTTTTTTTCGGCAGAAGACCATGATATTACATAGTCTCTTAAGTATGAGGTGTGTGGTGCCGAAGTGTTTTGAGTGGGAGATCGATTGGGCTAAGCTAGCTTCTTGAGGGGCAAACTGACCTTTTAAATGAGATAGCTCGTCGATGCTACTTTTAGGGCGGGCTCTTCTGGCCTCATTAGAAGTTTTTTTGTAGTCTGACATATCTTCAGGGTGTGTTCTCCATTGTATTACTAAGTCCTTCAATGGAAATTAAAAAAATTGTTCTTCCATCCTTTTTGATTTTGTCAAAAGGTAGAAGGACTTTCGTTTTATCTCATGTTTTGATGCTTTATCGGTTTATCTCATTAAAACAAGGAGATTGAAATTTCCTAAGCGCGTATTATCGGTTTATCTCATGTTTTGATACTTTATCATTTGGAATTGATTGTATTACGAGTTTCCTTATTGATCACATCATATATATACAAAAGTTAACAACGTTTTTATGCATAAAATGATAAGCTGACTAAAATCAACCTTGAATGAATCTATTCAAAGCACTACATAATTTGATTCAAGCCTTCATATTAGTTTGAATTGATTTCAAAGTTGATGGATCTGATTCCATTAAGGTGTTTTAACTCAGAATCTGTTTTTGACTTCATTTAAGATTGTTTTGCTCATTTTAATGCTTTATCTCACACACGCGAGCACGCGAGCACGCGCGCACACACACACACACACACACAATATTTTCATTTCATTATTTCGTAACTTGATGAGAAAAGCCTCAATCAAGAGAATAAAATATAATAGTTTCCTTTCTTTCTGGAGTTTTGTCTCTTATGGTGATAATAAGGGAAAATTTTTAGGTTTTGGTATCTTCGGTAAGTCCCCTAGTCTAACGATTGGGGAAGTTCTTTTAGTTGAAGGGTTAAATTATACTTTACTTAGTATAAGTTAATTATGTAACAAAGATAATAATGTAACTCTTAATTCTTTTCGATGCAAGGTCATAAAATCTAAATCAAATGAAACTCTATTTATGAGATCAAGAAGTGAAAAATATATACATGGTGAATTAAAATAAAATTTATTCAATTTATGTATGTCTTCTGATTAGCAAGTATGAATCTTGGTTATGACATAGGAGAATAACTCGTATCCACATGGAGCACTTAATAAAGTTGGTGTACAAGGATCTCGTAGTCGGTCTACCATACCTAAATTTAAAGAGAACATATTATGTGATGCATGCCAGAAAGGTAAGCAAGTAATGACCTCTTTTAAATCATAAAATATTGTTTCTATAGAACGGCCCTTACAACTGCTCTATATGGTTCTCTTTGGCCCATCTATAACTATAAGTCTTGGTGGTAATGTCTACTCCTTTGTAGTTTTGAACGAATACTCTCGCTACACCTAGACATTATACTTATCGCAGAAAAGAAACGTGTTTGATGCCTTTCAAAAGCTAGCCAAAGTTATCCTGAATGAAATATAAGTAAGCATTGTATCCAACAAAAGTGATCACGGTGGAGAATACCAAAATTAGGAATTCGAAAACTTTTGAGAACGATATTTAGCATATGTTACCCACTCCACGAACTACCCAATGAAATCAGGTAGTAGAAAGGAAAAATAGATCTTTGTAAGAGCTTGAGGGGATGATGCTCAATGAGACAAATCTTACAAAATACTTCAGGGCTGATACAATAAGCACCGCTTGTTGTGTTATGAATCATGTCTTAATAAGATAAATTCTAAAGAAGACACCCTATGAGTTATATAAAGGAATAAAGCTGAGTATTTCTCATTTACATGTCTTTGGGTGCAAATGCTTTATTCTTAACAATGGGAAGGATAACCTCGGAAAATTTGATGCAAAAGTTTATGAAGACATATTGATAGGAAATTTCACTTCGAGTACATATTTTAGAGTCTCTAACAAAAGAACCATAACTATAGAAAAATTTGTTCACATTACTTTTGATGAAACAAACCCTAAACGATTAGAAGTAGAGGTTATTGATTATGAACATATTCTTGAAAGACAACCCTAGAAGAAAATGAGCAAGAAGTAGAACAAAGTTAAAGTCAAAATCAAGATTTTTATCAAGAACGTATTTAATATCCAAATGAAAAAACTCTTACAGATCATCAAGATCTTCCTAGGGAATGGAGGAAAGCCAAGGACCATCCTATTCATAATGTTATTTGACATATCTCTAAGGGTGTTACTACTCGACACTCCCTTAACAAGGTATGCAAATTTATGACCTTTGTTTCACAAATTGAGCCAAAAGAAATTGGTGAGGCTATCATTAATGAACGTTGGTCTATTGCCATGCAAAATGAGTTAAATTAATTTGAATGAAAAAACATTTGGTAACTCATTCACAAAGTTTTGACTAATCAAGTAATTGGTATCCGTTGGGTCTTTTGCAAAAAGCTTGATAAAGATGGCAATGTTTTAATAAGTAAATTAAAACTTGTTACAAAGGGATACAATCAATAGAGAGGCATAAATTTTGATGAAAACTATGCTCATGTAGCTTATTAGACACCATAAGGATGTTATTAACTTTTTCCTACATCATGAACTTCAAACTTTTTCAAATGGATGTAAAATATGATTTTTTACATGATTATATCCAAGGTGTATTTAATGACCAAACTCTATCTTTTATCAACTTAACTTTTCCTGGTCATATTTTCAAACTTAAGAAAGCTTTATACGATCATAATTAAGCTCAAAGAGCATGGTACGATCATTTAAACAAGTTCTTACTTGAAAGTAAGTTTCAAAGAGGACAAATTGATAAAAAAAACTTTTTATTAAGAAAACCAAGAATGACATTTTACTTGTTCGAATTCATGTTGATGATATCATTGTTGGTGCTACTAACAAATCTTTGTGCAAGGGCTTTTATAAAATAATTCAAAACGAAACGGAAATATCAATGATGTGAGAGCTCCAATACTTCCTAGGGCTTCAAATTCATCAAGCTAAGGAAGGAACCTTCACCAATCAAGACAAATATTGCAAATATCTACTAAATAGGTTTAACATGGAGAAGTCTAAAACAATAGCAACTCAAATGGAAACCTCATGAAACCTAGAGAAAAATGAAAATGGAAAACCAGTTGAGGAAAGAAAATACTGAGGTATGATCGGCTCCCTCCTTTTTCTCACTGCACCCATCTTGATATTATGTTTTTTGTATATATTTTTGCTCGTTTTTATACATCACATAATGAATCACATCTCAATGTTGTCAAACACATAATGAGATATCTCACTACAACATAACAAATGGATTTATGGTACCCCAAGGGATCGGACTTTGACTTAGTTGGGTACACTGATTCGGATTTTTTTGGGTGAAAATTGGATAGGAAAAGTACAAGTGGTACATGTTACTTACTTGGGAACTCTCTTGACTTATGGCATAGAAAGAAACAATCAAGTGTCATGCTACCCACAACAGAGCTAGATTATGTTGTTCCGAGTAGCTGGTGCTTGCAAATAATCTTGATGAAACATTAACTCAATGATATTTCACTCTCAAGCTAAACACATTGAGATTAGGCACCACTTCATTAGGGATCATGTTGAAAAATGGAAATGCGTACTTTAGTTTATGACCTCGTCTAATTAACTCGCAAACATTTTTACTAAACTAATAATTTACAATTTTTTCTATACAACAAAGGACATATCCATTAATTTCTATATTTAAATAAAAATAAAAAATAATTTCACCACGGTTGTATCTGTCAACCATGGTTATATGTGACCTAAAATTAATATGTTTCACTATTTTTTGTCTTATCAACCATGGTGAAATGTGTTTCGTTACAATTAAAATATATTAGATTTAGTTTATTTCTTTCAGAACACAAGTACCCTAGTGACGAACAGGAGAAAGCGATAGTGACACAGCCTTCCAAACTTCATCTTTTTACCTCTCATTCATTTCATGAAACGTCTAAACTTCTTGTTCTTACAACGTATCAACGCGAGCTTACACAAAAGGGGTTTCTTGGTCACAACCTCTTCTTCAATTAACGGTAATTTATCTATTTTTTCACCGTTATCACCATTCATGTTGATTTTTAGGTTTTTGTGTTGTTAAAAGTTATATTGTTGTGATTGAACCATATTTCTATTTAGTGTGTGTATGATCCTCTAGTATGTTATGTGAATGTAGGTTGTATATATGTGAGAGTGTTGTTGTATATATATGTATGCAGCATATTAGTATGTGAGAATGTTGTGTGAATGTTAGTATGTTGCGTGTAGCATTAGTATGCCATATGTGTTGTTGCGGTGGAGTAATATTGAGATTGTCTTTATATTGTTATAATGTTATATATTGTTATGATTCAATGATATGAAGATAAATATTATTTTTATAATTTATTGTGTTGTTGTAATGTTAAATGATTCTACAATATTTTGATATAAATTTGAGAGTTTAGTATGGATAGTAGTTGGATGAAATCTAATTGATTATGTCCAATTTATGAGAAAGGAGTTCTTGAGTTCCTTGAATATGCGGAACAAAATATTTCCAACAATAATAAAGTCTTCTATTGTCCTTGTGTTGTATGCAGGAATATAAAAAAAATCCAAAGAAAGAAATATTCTCTCACATTTGTTGTGATGAAAATTTTCAAAATTATACAATATGGACGTGGCATGGTGAAGTGGATAAAAATCTAAATGCAACGTCAAAAATACTTGAAGTTGATGAAGATATGGATGATTGATTAGAAGATATGATCAGTGATATTGGAGAAGATTCTTTATGAAAGCCCATATTTATGATACTTTATATAGTGATGAGGATGCGCCTTTATATAAGGAGTGCACAAGTTTTGTATGATTGTCTCCGATGTTAAAATTGTTTACTCTGAAGCCAAAAAGTGGGTGGATGGATAAAAAGTTTCACTCAATTGTTTGAGTTGCTATAACAAATGCTACCAGAAGATAACAATTTGTTAGATCATTGTTATGTGGCCAAGAAAATATTGTGTCCAATGGGTATATAGTATATCAAAACACATGCATGTTATAATGATTGCATATTATACAGGAAAGAGTATGAAAAATTGGATCAATATTCGGAATATGGTGAGTCATGTTACAAGGTGAAGGAAAACAGTGGTGATGACTATGACGATGTTAGCAAAAAGTGTCACGTTGTTAAAGTGTTATGGTACTTGCCAATAATTTCATGGTTTGAGAGACTTTTTGCTAATGTGGATGGCACAATGAATACTAGATGACATGTAGATGAAAAGAAAAGTGATGAATATATTCGCAATGTAGGCGATTCTTTGCAATGGAAGAAAATTGGTTCGTTATTTCCGGATTTTGGCCTTGAGCCAAGAAACCTTAGGCTTGGGATTTCCACAGAAGGAATGAACCCCTTTGGTAATATGAGTATTAACCATACTTCATGGCCTGTTTTTCTCAAGATTTATAATATATCTCCTTGGTTGTGCATGAAGTGCAAGTATATCTTGTTATCTATAATGGTTTCAGGACCAAAACAATATGGATGCTTATCTAAGTCCATTTAATGAACATTTAAGAATTTTGTGGGAGGAAGGTGTTGGCGTTGATGATGTGTATTCAGGTGAAAATTTTAGGTTGCGGATCATATTATTTTGCACAATCAACGACTTTCCTGCATATGGTAATTTGGCTAGGTACAGTGTCAAGGGATATATAGCGTGTCCTATATGGGAATCTAATACTTGTTTCACAAACTTCAGGTTGGAAAAAGACCATATACCTTGGGCATCAGAAATTTCTAAAACCCAATCATCCTTATCGCAGATTGCAGAAGGCTTTTAAATGAGAGAAGAAGTTTGAAATCTCTCCTAAACCTTTAACGGGGGATGAAGTTTATGAAAGACAAGAACACCTTATTGTTTTTTTTGGAAAGAATAAAAAAAGGTCTCGTTGAGAGAAATATTTGGAAAAAGATATCGGTGTTCTTTGATCTTTCTATTGGTCTAGCCTTAATGTAAGAAATTGTCTTGATTTGATGCATGTGGAAAAAAATGTGTTTGATAGTTTGAGAAGAACACTTCTAAACATTCTAGGAAAGACTAAAGATAGTAATAATTCCTATTTAGATATGGTATAGATGGTTATACAACAACAATTGGCTTCATAAGAAAGAGGAAAAATAACTTATTTGCCTCCGGCATGCCACGCTCTATCTAAAAAGGAAAAGAAAAGTTTATGCGAGTGTTTTCATGGCATCAAAGTTCCTCAAGGTAACTCATCAAAAATCAAGAAACTTGTATCAATAATTTAAGTTTTGATATTTCTTTGACTCCTTTTTACGCAACCCAAGTTCATACTTCATATGAAGAAGTTAATAAAGATAATGCGCATGCTATTTGTAATGATCATGAAGAAGGCATGTGGGAAAATTAACAAGTAAATTTTTTTTTGTTTATTCATTATTTATTGTATGTTATAATTTCTAAGGTTATTTACTAACAAGTATTATTATTTGAAATTATAGGTGTTTAAGGTCAAGACACCAAGAGACAAGGTATGTTCCTCTTGTTATAGTTATTGTTTGATGTAATGATATTTAAATTGTATGTTTTTTTGTACCATTTTGATTTTGATTTAATATATATTATTTGGATTTTAATGCATTTTTTGGTTTTTAAGAAACTATGAAAGAAGCATTATGACTTAAAGGGTTTGTTAAGAAACTGGTCGAGCTATAACAGTTAAATGTGATAGTCAAAGTGTCATACATCTATCATGAGAGAACAAAACACATTGATGTTAGAATGCATATCGTCAGGGAGAAAATTGAAAGTGGAGAAGTCAAAGTGATGAAGATTTTGACAAATCACAATGGTGCATATATGATCACTAAGTCATTGCCAAATAGCAAGTTCTTCCACTGTTTGTAGTTGGTAAAGTTGCATAATGAAAGGTAGTCTGTTCCCTTATTGTTGTAGAGTTTGTTTAAAGATGGAAATTTGTGGTATTTTGGATCGAACTCTAGTCTCGAAAGAGACAACTTCATGTTTCGACGAAAATTATTCATGTTGTAGTCGAATTCTGTTCAAGGATGTAGTAGTTAAAGATGTGTGTGATGTAGTCGAAGCTTGTTCTAGCATGCAGTTGTATGAGTTAGTTTGTTGCTTAAGTTAGCTTAGTGCTTAAGTTAACTTAGTGCTTAAGTTAACTTAGTGTTTAAGTTATCTTGTAGTCTATAAATAGGCTGCTCTCTCAGGTTGTTGAAAGATGGTTAAGCATTGATTGTTGTTATTCACTTGTAACCTTTTGTCATAATTGGAAAAGTGAATAGAAAAATAGTTTTAGCACATTTTTGTTCTTCTTCTCGTTTCTCTCTCTTTCGTAAACCTAAAAGGATTTTTGTATTTGTTCAAGAAACTCAACTTTTATCACTCTTTTATTCTTCACAACAATATGTGTGTGTGTGCGTGTGTGTGTGTGTATGTGTGTTTGTATTTGTTCTGTGAACCCTCGCGGATGTGTGATCGTGAAAAGGGATTTACAAGAGATGATTAACCAGAATCTGATTCAAGTCACTGCAAATAGAAATGAAGATAAGAATGAAGTAAATATCATAGTTCCGCATTTCAACATCCCAGAGCGAGTTGTAATTTCTTATGATAGTCAGAAATCTGTTGTTTCACCTTTGGTTATTCACTTTCCTGGCCCGGTACCGTATGAATCAGATAAAATTGTTCCTTACAGATACAATGCTACTATGTTAGAGGATGGAAAAGAGGTTCCCATTCCTTCTCTTCCCTCAGTTGTGACTATTGCAGATGTAGATCGTGTGACCAGAAGCGGCCGAGTATTTGCTAATGTATCCTCGAAGACGAGTGAAGATGTTGTGGGTAAACAAGCTCAGTTGAAGACTTCTGTTGAGGTTGGTAAATCGAGTGATGTAAACCAGAAATCAAGTAATGATGAGATGCTGAAATTGATCAAAAAGAGTGAATATAATGTGGTGGATCAACTTTTATATACACCGTTTAAAATTTCTATCCTATCTCTGTTGATGAGCTCCGAGGCTCATAAAGAATCTTCGCAAAAGGTATTGGAACTTGCTACACCAAAATATGATTCATTATACACTTCAATGTTCGAGCTCTCCTACTTCATTAACTTGAACGTTTGAATGAAAATCTTGCAGGTACACTCTCTGATGCATTCTTTGGAAAGTAGTGTAACTGTATCAAAGGCCTTCTACGGGGGACTTCATAAATTCATCATCGATTTTCTGTTTCACATCGAAATACTAAATAAACATGATAAATTTTAGACTAAACGAAGAAAACATATAAGATCCACTGACAATATAAAATAATTTTAAATTATCATCTAATGAATATTATGTATTATGTCAAATCACATTAATATTTTAAAGTTTGTAGTATGATTTGGCCGAGTGATATTTTTTTTATTGAAGAAGGTTGATAATCCTTGAGTTTTAACTTACATTTGATTAAAAGAAAACCTTTAAATATAAAAAAAAAAAAAAAAAAAAAAAAAAAAAAAAAAAAAGACATTTTATGCCTTTCAAAAGAAGAAATGGCGCACCCTTATTTATAACGCACATGAAACAATTCAGTTTTCTCACTTTAATTTCCTAACCTACAATGAATCAATGATTGATCTCCAAGAACACCGGGGATGTCACGATATTTAACGAGTTCTGTTGGCATGAAACTCCTGAGTTTGGTTAGCAATAAATTCCTTAGCATTTTAAAAGCATTATGTATGAGAATATGTAAAGAAAAAATGGACCAAATTGAAGTAAGAAGGATAATGAAAATTGCAATAAGAAAACAAAAAAGGTAAACTGTTGTAAGAAAGTTCATTACTTCTACGAAAGCTGCATATCAAATGGTGGCTTAAACAACCATTGAGTCCATTCTAAAATAATATAAACAACCAAATTATGAAAATGACAGAAAAGGAAACACCATGTACTGAGGATTCAATAACTCTCTACCAAACTGTTCAAATATCTAAATCATTGTACTCCATTTGCAGAACTCTCTCTAATAAATTCTTATTTTGAGAATTTCACAAATATTAAAAAAAGTATTGAATTGTGATGGTCTTCTAGTTGAGATTGTGATGTTCTTCTCGTTGAGAGGTAGATAATAGATTAATCTATGTAGCACAGATATTCAGAATTCGATTTTGATACTGACATGATAATACCAATAATAAATTAAATATAATTATAAGTGTCACGGTAGGATATTGACATGGATAGAAATTCGATTTTTATTCAGAAGTGTCTGTGTTATATAATTAATGAATAAGAAGAGACAATAAATGTATGCAATGAGCTATAATAATGGTCTAAATTTTTTTTCATAGTTTCAATCTTACGGGTAGTCCTCTACTATCCATGAAACATCTTGTCTTGTTGTCAAAAAAAGTTGTTTGTTTCAAAGAATATTTTTCTACTTACCATGGAATGCCACTTTAAACACATTTTTTTTATAGATGATGAATTTATTTTAACAACTATTTTTTTTCCATTACATGTGAAATTTAGAAAGATTTTATAACAAGAGACAGAAGAGTACATCATGGAATTAAACAATAAAAGACATGAATGCATAAGGACGATTAATTAATTTTGAATGCACATGTGAGAATTTCTTGTTGTTTCCATTCGGCGCATGTTAGATATATAGTCTTTGAGACTGCTGCAAAACTAAGAATTAATGGAGATGAAAATAAAGAAATAAATTTTCTTGATAAACTTCCAAAGCGTATGTTTCCACACTAAGGTTAAGGAACAATTCGCCTCCACCAATCTTGGTATATTGGATGCAAACAGGTTTACCGGTGAATTTCCTGCCGGATACTTTGGAATCCTTAAAGAGAATTGCACAATCTCTCTGAGCGTATTTTGACAGTATTTTATAGAAGAATAATTCTTTTACTTGCTCTCACGCATTAGAGAAGAAAAATAATAATTTAAAGTGAGAAAATAGTTTGAGATAGATTGTAATTTTGTTGTGTTTGATCGTGTCAAGAAACATTCAATTTATAATGATGCTACATTATGTTTGGGAACAAATGTATCCTTAAAATATTGTATTGCACCATTTTGGGTTACACCGAACAGTAACAATACTTTGCTAAAAACTAGCCATATATTACTTATAAGTTGCAACTGTTCCTAATTAAATGTTAACCAATGACATGACATACCATACCAATAATATTCGGCACATAGCATTTAAATTAGAGATGAAAAAGTCCAAATATAATATTTATATTATTAATTCAAATAATACAATCATTCTATTTAATATTATTTTGGAAATTCTCTTACAATCCCCACCATTTTCAAAATAACTAAATCTCATAATTCTGGAAATATCATGGTTTCAGGTATAGGTATCTTACGATTTGAACCAATACTTAGTAAGTTATGGGTTTCACTCATCCCGAACAGACATTGGTAGACAAACTTTGAACCAACTACTCATTAGAACAAGTGTGCAAAACTTACACATGAAATCTCGATACTATCAAAAGAATTGTAAATATGACACATTTGATAAGGCACTATGTTGTTAGATGCCCAATTGTGCTTATTGGAGCTATCAAATATGGACATCTTTCACTTCTTTTTATGCCGAAAACGTATTTATTAAGCTTTGCTTTTGTTAATGTGCATCATTGTGTCAAATGTTTTTGGTCCTTTTGATTTGTGTGTTATTGTGCAGGATTTAAGTGTGAAAGAGCATTATTGAAGGCACAAGAAAGTTGGCAAAGGAATTAAGCAAAGAGCATAACAAAAGTTGGTTCGCTCAGCGAGAACTTGGCGAGAGAGTAGCGAGTGTTCGCTACAGCCTCGCCTAGCGAGCACGTAGCGAACAGCTCCAGACTTGGGCAGAATGGTTTTCAACATCAATCTTGGTCAGCGAGCAAGTGGCGAAGAAGCTCGCTAGGCGAGCTCCCAGCGAGCACCTAGCGAAGCAAAACAGAATGTCCCAGGCACCCTTCGCTGGCTCATTCGCTGCAGCGAGCACCTAGCGAAGCATAACAGAATGGATCTTGCAGACCTCGCTGGCAGGTTCGCTAGGCGAGGCTGTAGCGAGCGTTCGCCAGCAGCTCGCCTAGCGAGTAAGTAGCGAGTGTGCCCAGATTTGTCACTTACTATAAGTAGCTTGGGCCACTTTTTGGAGAACATCTTCTTTTTCACTTTTACATTTGTTTTGCTGCAAGAAAGGGTTTTGTGACCTAAAAACTATTTTGGCTTATTTTCCTTCATCTCTTAACATAATCAAACAACAACAAGGTGGATCATCATCAAAGTTGGATCATTCGACTTGGATGTTCATCAACCGACTTTAAAACTTCTTTTGCAAGCTACCATGAGAATGTGTAGCTAAGTTCATCTTGTTGTCAAAGATAGATGTAGGTAATCATTGAACTTTGTATTTGTATGATGATCTTCATTTGTAAACTCTTGAATGATTAATGTATGGTGAAAACTTTGTTTTATTCATAATCTTTTGTGTTGGTTAATGATTGAGAAATATTTATCAACTCTTGACCTAGGTTTTCACCCATCTCTTTTCTTGAGCTAGAAATAGTCTTGGATGATTTTGTTCACTTAAAATGTTGAACTTTAAAGTTGTCATTTTGATAGATTGTGTGAGAGATCAACAATGGATTAAAATGATAAACTTCACAATATGATTTAGAGATAATCATATTGAGAGGATATTGTGAATACATTGATCATTTGAAAGAGTTTATTAAATGTTGATCGGAAGTATACATGCAAAGTGATTACCAAAACCTAACTTTGACAATCTTTATTCAAACCGTTAAAACCTAACTTTTATCGTATTTATTCCTTTCATGAAAAATACTTGTTACCTTAAACACAAACCCTTGGATACCACTAAACTATAAATTTAACAATTGTTGAACGGCAGTAAAATCTGATATTCCCTGTGGAGACGATAATATAAACCCGACACTTAACCACTGTTCTAACAAAATGGCGCCGTTGCCGGGGAATATAAATTGATATTTCTAGCATCGCAATAGTTGCCGAATTTTTAGTTTTGAAGTTTTTACTTGTGCTTGTAATTTGTTTGGTTAGTGTGCAGCCCTTGTTTATGCGAGGACAGATTCCTGAGGACCAAATTCTTTTTGATCCTGAGATCGAAAGAACCGCAAGGAGACTGAACAGTAGAGCAAGACGCAGGAGGCAACAAGCCAGGCAAAGACAAAATCAAGGAGAAAGTTCTTCGACTACCACATCACTACCACATTTCACACCAATCATGGCAGAACCACCACCCCCTCCACCAGTTTCTACTCCATGCACAAACAGTCCCAGACATACAGCTCAGTTTGCACGTAATCTCCAAAATAGAAGACAAGCGGAAATGAAAACGGGAATCCTAGCTCTTGTCTATCAAAATCCTTTCACAGGATTAGACCATGAGGATCCGTTTACTCATCTTACAAAATTTTATGAGATTGCGGGCGCAACTGGAGCTACCGAAGCTGACGAAGAGTCATTGTTTAGGAGATTATTCCCTCATTCCTTAATTGGGAAAGCGAAGGAGTGGTATCTTGACCAATCGACAACAATCATGATCGATTGGAATCTCTTAGAAGAAAAGTTTCTTGAACGGTTCTTTCCACATAACCGGTTCATGGAGGCTAAAACTGCAATTGCAGTATTTTCGCAAGGAGCTAGTGAATAACTGAATGAAGCGTGGGAGCGTTACAAATCTATGTTGAGAAAATGCAAGGGACATGGTTTCGATGAGCTAATTCAAATTCATATTTTCCGAAATGGACTCCTTTCGGTTCATAAGACCCTATTGGATGCAACGGCGGGTGGTTCTTTAATGTCAAAAAGCGCCGAAGATGCAACTGCGATCATTGATAAAATGGCACTTAATGATCACCAAGGGAACCACAACCGAGGGGTAGCTCAAAGAAAGCCGGGTGTGCTTGAGTTAGGAACAAATGATGCTATACTTGCGCAAAACAAGCTCATCTCACAACAAGTGGAACTTTTAACTCAACAAATCAAGGAGCTAAAAGAACCGTCAAAAGCTAAACAAATAGCTTGTTGCGAGCTTTCTAAAGGCGAACATGATACTGGATTTTGTCCGCCTCCCGGATTCGAAGAAGTGAACTACATGGCTAACCAGAGAGATTACCAACAAAGGCAACCACAACAACAACCATACCATCATCCTCAACAACAGCAACAACAACACTATCAAGGATACCAACCTAGAGGTAACTACCACAATAACCAAGGTTATGGGGGAGGAAACTCTAACCGTCAAAATCCGTATGTACCTCAACAACCGCCAGTTGCGACTTCTAAGCTAGAAGATACATTGGCGCAATTCATGCAAATGTCTATGGCAAACCAAAAAAGTAATGATGCGGCTATAAAAAATCTAGAGACTCAAGTTGGTCAACTCGCAAAGCAATTAGCGGAACAACAAGCCGGACCATCTTTCTCGGCAAATACGCAAACAAATCCGAAGGAGCATTGTAAGGCTATAAGGACGAGAAGTGGGAGGGAGTTGATTGACGAGAGAGAAAAAAAAGAGGTAGAGAAAAAAATTGACGATAAACTCGATGGTGAAGTTGGTGAATGGAGTGAGGAGGAAGTAGAAAATAAAGAAAAACATGGTGAAGTTGAAAAAGACATAGTGGTTGGAGTTGAAAATAAAAAAAATGGTGAAGTTGAAAATAATGAAAATGATAAAGAAAAAGAGGATGAAGCACCAAAGAAAAGAGAAAGGAACCCAAGAGCATCTAGAAGCAAGGAGATGGTGAGCACCACTCCGGTTCAAAATTTGCCTTACCCGCATGTTCCATCTAGGAGAGAAAATGAACGGCATTACGCACGGTTCATGGACATTTTTAAACAATTACAAATCAATATTTCGTTCGCCGAAGCTTTGGAACAAATGCCGAAGTATGCCAAATTCATGAAGGACATACTTACAAAGAAGCGGAGGTACACGGAACCGGAAACAATAGTACTCGACGCAAGTTGTAACGCTATCATCCAACGTACTCTACCAAGAAAAGAAGTTGATCCGGGGAGAGTGACATTGTCGGTTACCATTGGTGACGTTTATGTTGGAAAAGGATTGATTGATTTGGGGTCAAGCATAAATCTTATCCCGTTGTCTATCGTGAAAAAGCTTGGCAACATTGAGATCAAGTCCATCTGAATGACGTTACAATTAGCCGATAAGTCTACTACTCATCCTCATGGAGTAGCTCAAGACGTGTTGGTTAAAGTGGACAAGTTTTTCTTCCCGGTGGATTTTATTGTGATTGATATGGAGGAAGATGATGATGCGCCTTTGATTCTTGGAAGGCCTTTCATGAAAACCGCTCGAATGATTATTGATGTGGATGACGGTTTGATGAAGGTAAGAGTTCAAAACGAAGAGGTCACTTTTGACCTTTTTGAAGCAATGAAGCATTCAAAGGACAAGCATGATAGTTTCCGAGTTGACGTAATTGAGGAAGCTTCCTTTGAAGTTGCAAAGCATGTTAACGACATAACCCCCATGGAGCTAGCCCTTAATAACTCCTTTGAAGTTTTCACTCTTGAAGAAGAGGAAGCTCTAGATGAATGCTTGAGAGAGCTTGATAGTCTTAAGGATTTGGAACCGTGGGAAGTAGAGGAAGAGGTCTTAAAAAAAGAGGTCAATGAAGAAAAGCCAAGCATTGAATTAAAAGATTTACCCAACAATTTGAAATATGCATTTTTGGATGAAGCCGAGGAGAAGCCGGTTATCATTAGCAACCTCTTGTCAAAAAATGAAGAATCTCTTTTAATTGATGTGTTGAAGAAAAATCAAGAAGCAATGGGATGGACTCTTTCCGACCTAAAAGGAATTAGTCCTTCTTATTGTATGCACAAGATCTTAATGGAGGAGGATTTCAAGCCGGTAGCTCAACCGCAACGCCGTTTGAATCCAACAATGAAAGAGGTTGTGAGAAAAGAAGTTGTAAAACTTTTGGATGCGGGAATGATCTACCCTATCTCGGATAGCCCTTGGGTAAGTCCGGTGCGTGTGGTTCCTAAGAAGGGGGGCATTACCGTTATTCGCAATGAGAACAATGAGTTGATTCCTACTAAGGTAGCAACGGGGTGGAGGATGTGCATAAACTATAGGCGGTTAAATACCGCAACTCGGAAGGACCATTTCCCACTTCCGTTCATGGATCAAATGCTTGAAAGACTCTCGAGACAAGAACTTTATTGTTTTCTTGACGGGTATTTCGGGTACAACCAAATTGCGGTTGACCCGGCCGATCACGAAAAGACGGCTTTTACATGTCCATTTGAAATTTTCGCTTACCGTAAAATGCCCTTTGGGTTATGTAATGCGCCGGCAACTTTCCAAAGGTGTAGGCAAGCCATTTTTTCCGACCTTATAGAGAAAACAATGGAGGTTTTTATGGATGACTTTTCGGTGTTTGGGGGATCTTTTGGTTTATGTTTGGAAAATTTGACAACGGTACTTGAAAGGTGTGTGAAAACAAACTTGGTGTTGAATTGGGAGAAATGCCATTTTATGGTGACAAAGGGGATTGTTCTCGGCCACAAGGTCTCGTCAAAAGGACTCGAAGTGGATCGTGCTAAAGTTGAGGTGATAGAGAAGTTGCCTCCTCCGGCGAACTTAAAGGGAATCAGAAGTTTTCTTGGGCATGCCGGTTTCTACCGACGATTCATCAAAGACTTCTCAAAGGTGGCTAGACCTTTGAGTCATTTGCTTGCCAAATATCAGGTATTTCTCCTAACTGGTGATTGTTTAAAAGCTTTTGAGACATTGAAAGAGAAGTTGGTCACCGCTCCTGTCATAGTCGCTCCAAATTGGAATTTGAATTTTGAGCTAATGTGTGATGCGAGTGACTATGCAATTGGAGCGGTGCTTGGCCAACGAAAAGAAATTTTTTTTATACCATACACTATGCGAGCAAAGTCCTTAATGAGGTACAAGTTAATTATGCCACTACTGAAAAAGAATTGCTCGCAATAGTGTATGCACTTGAGAAATTTCGTTCATATCTCATTGGCTCAAAAGTTATTGTCTACACCGACCATGCGGCGATTAAATATTTGCTAACCAAGCCGGATTCTAAGCAAAGGCTTATCCAGTGGATCCTTTTGTTGCAAGAATTCGATGTTGAGATTAAAGACAAAAAAGGATCCGAAAATGTGGTAGCAGATCATTTATCTCGCCTTGTCAATGATGAGGTGACCGCCTTAGAAAAAGACATCCGAGAAGAGTTTCCTGATGAAAAGCTTTTTAAAGTGCAAGTGAGGCCGTGGTTTGCGGATTTTGCAAACCACAAGGCGAGCGGTTTTGTGCCGCACGACCTAACTCTTAATCAAAAGAGGAAATTCATTTCGGATGCCTAATACTATGTGTGGGATGATCCCTATTTATTTAAGCTGGGCGGTGATAATTTATTGAGAAGATGTGTTACGGGCGATGAGGCCCAAAGTATTTTATGGCACTGTCACAACTCGCCTTATGGTGGTCATTTCAATGAGGCTAGAACGGCGAATAAAGTCCTTCAATCGGGATTTTATTGGCCTTCTATTTTTAAAGACGCAAATGCCCATGCGCAAAATTGTGACAGTTGTCAAAGGAGTGGTGGAATAGGAAAGAGAGACGAAATGCCTCTTCAAAATATTCAAGAGGTAGAATTATTTGATTGTTGGGGCATTGACTTTGTCGGACCATTTCCACCGTCTTTTGGAAATGAGTATTTGTTGGTAGCGGTTGACTATGTGTCAAAGTGGGTTGAGGTGATTGCCTCACCAAGAGCGGATGCTAAAACGGTAATAAGCTTTTTAAAAAGAAATATTTTTTTCCCGTTTTGGAACCCCTCGAGTGTTGATTAGTGACGGAGGTTCACACTTTTGCAATGCGCCACTTGAAAAAGTTTTGCAACATTATGGTGTAACGCATAAAGTGACCACTCCGTACCACCCACAGGCGAATGGTCAAGCCGAGGTCTCGAATAGAGAGATCAAAAGGATTTTGGAAAAAACTGTGTCTAGCTCAAGGAAGGATTGGTCTCAAAAGTTAGACGAAGCTTTATGGGCATATCGCACGGCCTATAAAGCTCCGATTGGGCTAACTCCATTCCAATTGGTTTTTGGTAAAACTTGCCATTTACCGGTTGAGATGGAGAACAAGGCCTTGTGGGCGTTCAATTTTTTAAACTTTGATCAAGAGTTAGCCGGTGACAAGAGAAAAGTGCAACTTCTTGAGTTGGAAGAAATGCGCAATGCCGCATACCACTCAAGTTGGTTGTACAAGGAAAAAGTGAAGGAGTACCACGACAGAAAGCTCTGCAAGAAAGAATTTGCGCCGGGGCAGCTTGTGCTTTTGTTTAACTCCAGGTTGAGGTTATTCCCTGGAAAATTAAAATCCAAGTGGTCTGGTCCGTTCCGCGTCAAAGAAGTGAAATCTTTCGGAGCTGTGGTAATTGAGAACATGGATGGGAAAGACAACTGGATTGTGAATGGTCAGCGCCTAAAGATTTACCTCGGCGGGCAGGTGCACCGAGGAAGCTGTGCAATTCTCCTTGATGTTCCAGCTTGAACATCATGGACCGTCGAGCTTATCCGACGTTAAACAAGCGCTAGTTGAGAGGCACCTCAACATTGTAAGTTTTTTTTAATATATGTTATGTTTTCTAATGTGTTATGTGGGGACTGATTTTGATTTATGCTTGAATTGGGATCTGCCTGCTGTGCTTTATTTTTTTTCAAAATTCTGTCATGCTCGCTAGCTTCTCGCTAGGCGAGCACGCAGCGAGCGTTCGCTAGCTAATCGCTAGGCGAGCACTCAGCGAGTGTTCGCTAGCTTCTCGCTAGGCGAACCTCGCGAACCTGGAAATTCTGTTTAAGTGGTGGGCCACTTATTGGGCCCAAAAGTTTGTTAGTTGCTTCTATTTTGTTCCCCCATTCCTTGCTCACTCTCACACTCACTTTCACTCTCACATATTCTATTCTAAGCTAACATTTGTTCCTAATCTTGAAACCCTAATTGTGCTTCAGATCATCTACACTACTGCACCAGGTTTGCCTTGTTCCTCATCTCTTTACTTTCTCTGTTTTTATTTTTTTTGAATTGAGGGATTAGGGTTATTTTGTGCATGTTAGGGTTTGAGATATATTGATTTTCATATGGTTTTAGAACAAACCTTAGCATAGTACACGTTTGGTTTCTGGTGTTTAGATTTGTGCAATGTCCGTTAGTGGTTTCTGATACCAGTAGTAGCTGTCCTGAAAATTTCGCAGCGATTCGCTAGCAGTTCGCTAGGCAAGCTCGTAGCGAGCATTCGCTGGCATCTCGCTAAGCGAAGCAGTAGCGAACGTAGCAGACTCTGTTTTGTCTATTCTATGCTGCTTACTAACGTTTTACTATGCTGTTGTTTCTCTGATGTTATGAATGCAGATGGCCTCAGCTAATTTTGGGAAAAAGCGAAAGGTGGGATCCACCTCTAGGACGGTGCCTATCCAGTTCGACACGGACAAATTTGTGGGGGCAAAGCAAGCTGCCCGGTACCAGGCGCTGCAAAAGCGAAAGATTTTGCCGGAGAGAAGGTTCATGATTGACTCTGAGGGAGAGTACCGCAACTTTGCAGGGTTGATTGATGCAAAAAAATGGGGCATGTTGACGTCCCCTGTGGAGAGCTACAGTTTGGAGGTGGTGCGCGAGTTTTATGCGAACGCGCTGCCTGACGATGATGAACCGTTCACCTGGTCTTCAAGGGTGTTCGGCCGTCAGATAGCTTTTGACAGGAACGCCATCAACCATATTCTTGGAGAACCCCTCCACTTGGGTCCTAATGAACTGGATGCGTATTCAAGGACTCTGAGGTTGCATCCGAAGATTGATGAGATGTCAGCTGCTCTCTTACTGCAAGGCATAACTGTTGAGAGGAATCAGTCAGGTGAAGCAATTAGGTTTAAAAGGGAAGACATGACACCTATGGCTCAGTTGATTTTGATGTTGGTTCTGTCCAACATTAAGCTGAAGTCGCACACGTCCACCGTGCCGATCCCAGTGGCACGGCTTGTTCACGCTATTTTAACTAATGTGCAAATTGATGTGGCTGGTCTTATAGCACGTGAATTGAAGTCTGTCATTGAAAGCGGGCTTAAGTCGGGGGCGCGGGCTAATTGCCCCCTGGCTTTTCCCTGCCTCATTATGGCATTATGTGCACAAACCAGGCTGAAGCTTCCCTCCAGAAGTTTGGTCAAGATACCAGCAGCAATTGATGATAGCTACGTGAATAAGTACTGTAGGCCAAGAGTTGATAAGAGTGGTTCATCTGCTGATGGTGCCAGGACTACTGATGGTTCTGGTGGTTCATCTCGAGGGTTTGATCCCTTCCAGCGAGCAGTGTGTAACTACAATTGGGATTGGATGGACGCGACTCAGCGCGCAATGATGGACTTACATGATTCGATGCAGGTCTTGCAGTTGCAAAACCGTGATCCTACTTCAGAGCAGTCAATTATGACGCGTGAGCAGTTCATGCAGCACGCGAGCTGGCCTGTGGACAGGCCTGTTTTCTCTGAGGGGGCAGGTGCGGCAGAAGATGATGATGATGAAGAGGTTGAGGGTGAAGAAGATTTTGATGAGGAGGGCACTTCGGAGTATGAGTCTGAGGACGGAGAGGAGTGATGTGATCTGTGATTTGTTCTGTTTTCTGTTTTAGTGTGTTTTGATGTTGATTTGTACTATTGGGGTGTTTTGTCCCCCACGCACATTGTTATTTCTTTAAGTTCTTTAATGTCAGTACTGTTGATTTTCAATTATTTTGGTTCAATAATTTTTTGTGATTGATTTTTTTTGTCCAAACCTTCTAGATTGGTTGCTCTCTTGAAAGAAGTATCCAATGAAGGTGCATCCGAGCTTGGATGGCGATGATAAAATTAAATAAGTGATGAAAGCTAAGGTACACTGTTACCTTCGGTTAGAATTGTATAATGCTTGCGGAACTTTCACTTCCTTTTGTGATAAAATATTTTCCGATTGCAACTTAATTGATTGAATGATTCACTTAGGACTTTTAAACCATCAATTGTGAGGAAACCTCCATTATGTACTTAAATGCTGGATTCTGATAAATTGTGTTGATTCATTTTATTCATGCGTTGTCTTTTATTATTATGAATTGTGGAAGTAGTTGATATGATCAAGGCACTTGTTTCTCTCGAGCATAACCATTTCCAAAGATAAAGATACCCGTGAGCAGAGAGAGTATTTGTAACCCAAATTTTGAGCCTAAAACAGTTGAATCCTTGCTTGGAATAAAGCGAGTGTCAAAAATCTTTTTCTTGAAACCTTGGAAATTTGGATTAATTGCTCTTCTGATGCAAAAAGAAAAGAAAAGACAAGTTGGGGAGAACAAATTTGTAAAGAGTAATTGGTCACAACTCTTGTTAAACTAGCAAGCATATATCTAAAAAAAAAAAAGAAGAGAAGAAGAGAAACACTCATTTTTTTGTGTGATTATGGTGTAGAAAAACAAGAAAACAAATGCTTGCTTGGTAGAAAAAGTGTGAAAAACAAAAGGGAGTTGTGAAGGGTTCAAATAAGGAATTGGTGGAACAAAGTTGAAGAGGTGTAAATAAATGTATAGTGAATGTCTCTTTTGCATCGGAAATTTCGTTCAAAGGCCTTAGATATGTCCCTTGTTTGTTAACCCGACCAAGCTATAACCGGAAAAGACCTTAGTGATCTTCGTGCTTCCATAGTTCATGTAGAATTGTTAGACATTGTATGAATAAAGTTGATTTTGACATTGTTTATTGGAGAGTGAAAATTCCCCTGCGCTTTCATGTGCGACATTTTCTTCAATCCTTTTTCGAAGAGGAGAGTTAGGGTGATTCGTTCATGATATCATTGTTGTGATTTGATGAATGTTTAGTATTGCTTAAAAGTTTTAGTTCTGGAAGCATTTTTTGTTTCTAGCCATTGGAAACATGTGTCTGGTCAAGTCACTTGCAATTTGAGCCATATGATCCGATCTCGGAAAAACCTGACTCTTTAAGAAAATCTTCTTGGTTACTCGAGAGGCATACTTTGCTTGAGGGCAAGCATGATTCTAGTTGGGGAGAGTTGTTAGATGCCCAATTGTGCTTATTGGAGCTATCAAATATGGACATCTTTCACTTCTTTTTATGCCGAAAACGTATTTATTAAGCTTTGCTTTTGTTAATGTGCATCATTGTGTCAAATGTTTTTGGTCCTTTTGATTTGTGTGTTATTGTGCAGGATTTAAGTGTGAAAGAGCATTATTGAAGGCACAAGAAAGTTGGCAAAGGAATCAAGCAAAGAGCATAACAAAAGTTGGTTCGCTCAGCGATAACTTGGCGAGAGAGTAGCGAGTGTTCGCTACAGCCTCGCCTAGCGAGCACGTAGCGAACAGCTCCAGACTTGGGCAGAATAGTTTTCAACATCAATCTTGGTCAGCGAGCAAGTGGCGAAGAAGCTCGCTAGGCGAGCTCCTAGCGAGCACCTAGCGAAGCAAAACAGAATGTCCCAGGCACCCTTCGCTGGCTCATTCGCTGCAGCGAGCACCTAGCGAAGCATAACAGAATGGATCTTGCAGACCTCGCTGGCAGGTTCGCTAGGCGAGGCTGTAGCGAGCGTTCGCCAGCAGCTCGCCTAGCGAGTAAGTAGCGAGTGTGCCCAGATTTGTCACTTACTATAAGTAGCTTGGGCCACTTTTTGGAAAACATCTTCTTTTTCACTTTTACATTTGTTTTGCTGCAAGAAAGGGTTTTGTGACCTAAAAATCTATTTTGGCTTATTTTCCTTCATCTCTTAACATAATCAAACAACAACAAGGTGGATCATCATCAAAGTTGGATCATTCGATTTGGATGTTCATCAACCGACTTTAAAACTTCTTTTGCAAGCTACCATGAGAATGTGTAGCTAAGTTCATCTTGTTGTCAAAGTTAGATGTAGGTAATCATTGAACTTTGTATTTGTATGGATGATCTTCATTTGTAAACTCTTGAATGATTAATGTATGGTGAAAACTTTGTTTTATTCATAATCTTTTGTGTTGGTTAATGATTGAGAAATATTTATCAACTCTTGACCTAGGTTTTCACCCATCTCTTTTCTTGAGCTAGAAATAGTCTTGGATGATTTTGTTCACTTAAAATGTTGAACTTTAAAGTTGTCATTTTGATAGATTGTGTGAGAGATCAACAATGGATTAAAATGATAAACTTCACAATATGAGTTAGAGATAATCATATTGAGAGGATATTGTGAATACATTGATCATTTGAAAGAGTTTATTAAATGTTGATCGGAAGTATACATGCAAAGTGATTACCAAAACCTAACTTTGACAATCTTTATTCAAACCGTTAAAACCTAACTTTTATCGCATTTATTCCTTTCATGCAAAATACTTGTTACCTTAAACACAAACCCTTGGATACCACTAAACTATAAATTTAACAATTGTTGAACGGCAGCAAAATCTGATATTCCCTGTGGAGACGATAATATAAATCCGACACTTAACCACTGTTCTAACATATGTCATGTATCTTTTTCATGAGAATTTCAGAGTCAAGCCCTTGAACTCTATGAAGCGGCCCACTTCATTCTCATATAGGTAGACTATATCGGAAATGCTCCCGTAATAAGCATTTCAACAAAACACATGCTATACATCTATTAAGAGAATAATCGCATCCTATCACTTTGCTTTTATGGTCTAAGTACTTTTTGCCCTTGTTATGTTTCTATTGTCAAGTACTTCAGTCACTCTAATAATGTACTTTCATCATTGAACTTACGACTTGATTTTAATCAAGTGTGAGTTGAGTTTCCACTAATGGTGATTAATTAGATATGGGCTTGAGACCCATCCCCAATGATGTCTTTAACACCATGTCTTTTGTCAGACCTTTCGTCAAAGGATCTGCAAGATTATTTTTATTTCTTACGTACACTATGGAGATTACTGTTAGGGACCAATTGACACTAATTTTTATATATTTTTATCGGTCCCTTTTACCGATTTCTTATTAAATTCACACAAGTTTTTATCATAATTTAGTAAGCATTCAATTTAAGTTATTTTATTTTGTTTCGAATAGATATTTCACTTTTTCTCTAAGTTTTGTAGAATTTTTGTCAAGAAAAGAAGGATTGCATAAAAAGATCTCCGGAGCAACAATTGAAGAAAAAAGTTGGCAAAAGCAATGCTGAAGCAACAAAGCAAGCAATTTCCAAACTGGGCAGTTCGCGTCGCGACCACCCTTCGCGCCACGAACTGAGTGAAATTCAGCCACATGCAAATTAATGACACATGTCTTGTCTTGGAAGAAAAACCACCTTTTTTGTAGGGTGGCGCCCCATAGCCTATTAAATGCACTTTTTCCTTATATGTAAGACATAATCATTCCACCCTTTAGTTTTAGTATCTCTTAGGTTTGTAAGAAGATCTTAGAGAGATTTTAGAGAGATTTTCTTGTTTTCTTTGAGGAAACTTCATGCAAGAAGAACTTCTTGAAGAATTTTCTATGGAATCAAGGAAGATGATGAGTAGCTAATTTCATTTCTTGGCAAGGTTGAGGTAGTAGTTATCTTTTGTTGTTTATGTAACATTTGTATCCTTGCATGTAACAAACTTCATCTTTGATAAGGAATAATATTTTTTCTCTTTACATTACAAAATTAGAATTGAATTATTGTTGAGAAAGGTAGTTTGATTCTTGAACTAAAATATTTTTCCAAGTAGAGAATAAATTGTAGAGATAAATTTATTCACTACTTTTTCTATTGTGTTAAGCATTCAAGATTATTATATCAATAGTTAGATGGGGAGATCGTCTAAGGATTTATATAGTAACTATCACAATTTTATTTAGACATAAATATTATTGAGAGGACACTTGAATATTATCAATGGAGTTTGAATGCATGCATGTGATATTAAGAATACATAAAAAAACAAAGATAATGAAACTCAATCTTGACAAGGCTTCTAAACTTTATTCTAAAACCATTTTTATTGTCCTATTTTTTTTATAAGTAAAAAGAACAATTTATTCATCAACAAACAATTTGAATATCTTTGAACTTACAACAATCGAAATTATAGAACGGCGGTAATAACACCAATCTCTGTGGATACAATATTAAAAATATTTGCCGAAAATATACTTTTCAACAAATTGGCGCCGTTGTCGGGGATTGGTGTCGATATTACATGCATTGCAATAATTCATTGTTCTAAGTTCTTGTTTTTATTTTTTTTATATCACTCTTGTGTGTCACTTGGTTTGTTAGTTTTATAGATTCTAGTGCATGCGAGAAAAAGCCACCGAGGAGCAATTTCAATTCGACCCCTAAATTGAAAGAACAATCCGAAGGCGTAATAGCAAGACACGAAGAAGAAAGAAACTAGCCGACGAGAGGAACCGAAGAAAAGAAGCAACAAACTCTGCACTTACTCAAATTGAAGATGAAGTTGTAGAGACCGTTGAAGGAAGTATGGGTGACGACGCTCGTACCGAAATGTCCGCTAATAGTCCAAGGCGGACAACTCAATTTGCTCGAGGCGGAAGGAATACGGAGATGAAGACCGGAATCCTTCAACTCCTTTATGCAAATCCATTCACCGGAATGGATCATGAAGATCCGTACAACCATCTCATCAAATTTTATGAGATTGCGGGTTCTACGGGAGTAGATGAAGCAGGTGAAGAAAACTTATTCAAGAGAATGTTTCCACACTATTGGTGGGAAAAGCAAAAGAGTGGTACCTTGATCAACCAACAAGAGTAATGACGGATTGAAATTTGTTAGAAGAAAGATTTCTAGAGAGGTATTACCCTCAATCCCGATTCATGGAAGCCAAAACGGCTATTTCGGTGTTCACACAAGGAAGCAACGAGTCTCTAAACGAGGCTTGGGAAAGATTCAAATCCATGTTGAGGAAATGCAAAGGTCACGGTTTTGATAATCTCACACAAATTCACATTTTTCTCAACGGACTCCAAACATCACAAAAGACACTCTTGGATGCTACCGCGGGTGGTTCTCTCATGTCGAAGAATGCGGAGGAAGCAAAAACCATTACTGATCAAATGGCACTCAATGATCGACAAAGTCAACACGACCGTAGTCCTTCACAAAGGAAAGCGGGAGTTCTTGAGTTGAATACCAATGATGCCATACTTGCTCAAAACAAGCTACTTTCCCAACAAGTGGAGCTGCTCACTCAACAAATGTCCAAACTTCCACAACAATTGAAAGAGATTCATGGAACACAAGATAGACATCAAGTGGCAAGTTGTGAACTTTGTCAAGGAGATCATCAAACTGGATTTTGTCCCCCGATTCAAGAGGAAGTAAGTTATATCAACAATCAAGGTCAAGGTTACCAAAGATATCCTTCGCAACACAATAACACTCTTCAAAGGAACAACCAAGGCTACCAACAATCAAGATTCAACAACCAAAATTTTCAGCAACAAAATCCATATCAAAATCCAAACACACAAAGCCAACAATCACAAGGCGGAAGTTCCAAGTTAGAAGATACGCTTGCACAATTCATAAAAGCCTTCATGGCAAGTCAAAAAAGCAATGAAGCAGCAATCAAAAACTTGGAGACTCAAGTAGGCCAACTTGCAAAACAATTGATAGAACAACAAGCAAGTCCATCATTCTCCGCCAACACTCAAACCAATCCAAGGGAATATTGTAAAGCAATTACCACAAGAAGCGGTAAAAAGGTGGCAAGCAACGAAAACGAGGAAATTACAGTGGAGGATGATATAAATGTCACAGCTGGAAATCAAGAGGAGGAATTGTTGGAGGCTCAAAGTGATGAAGAGAAAAATTCTTCTCAGGTCGCGCCGCGCCAGAGCTTCGCGCCGCGAACTGGGCAAGATCAGAATCCTAAAAGTGGTGTTCAGAAGGAGTCAAAAATGAAAAACAGAAAAAGGGGGGACAAAGGCATAAGTCATGTTCCAGTTCAACACTTACCTTATCCACACGCACCATCAAGGAAGGACAATCCTAGGCCCTACGCACGGTTTAAGGATATACTCAAGCAACTTCAAATTAGTATTCCATTTACTAAAGCGTTAGAACAAATGCCAAAATACGCAAAGTTCTTGAAAAATATTCTCACAAAAAAGAAGAAGTATACTGAAGATGAAACAATTTTACTTGATGCACGATGCAACGCTATAATTCAAAAAAACATCCCAAGGAAGGAGTTCGATCCGGGCCGAGTAGTCTTACCGGTGACCATTGGAGATACGTACATTGGCAATGGTTTGGTTGATCTAGGGTCCAGCATCAATCTAGTTCCCTTATCTATTATCAAAAGGTTGGGGAACATTGAGATGAAGTCTACAAGAATGACTCTCCAACTAGCCGACAAGTCTACCACTTCACCATGCAGAGTTGCTCAAGATATGCTAGTCAAGGTAGACAAGTTCTTCTTTCCGGTGGATTTTGTGGTAGTAGACATGGATGAGGATCGTGATGTTCCTTTAATTCTCGGAAGGCCATTCATGATGACAACACAAATGGTGATTGCCATTGATGATGGTCTCATGAAAGTGAGAGTGCAAGATGTAGAAGTAACTTTTAATCTTTTTGAAGCCATGAAGCATCCTAAAGACAAACATGATTCCTTCCGAATCGATGTAATCAAGGAGGAAAACAAAATTGCAGCAATTTCGTGTGAATTATGGTCTTATGGAGAGATTGTCTCTCATGAAGAAAATATTGAGGAGTTGGATGAGAAGAAGAAAGTGGAAGAATCAAAGTTAGAATTGAAAATGCTACCTCCACATTTGAAGTATGTATTCCTTGGTGATAATTTCACCAAACCGGTGATAATTAATAGTGCTTTATCCACCCAAGAGGAGCATAAATTGACACAAGTGCTGAAAAAGACTGGAAGCTCACTCACTGTAACAAAAAATTTTTCAAAATCCTGACCAGTTCACGCCGCGACCACCCTTTGAGCCGCGAACTGAGAAAAGTGTGCATTGTACTTTTGACAGTTCGCGCCGCGACCACCCTTCGCGCCACGACCTGAAGCAAAAAAAAAATCCCTATTTCTTTTCCCCCTTTTTACTCACTCTCCTCTCACACCAACCACACTCTTCCCTGTAACAAACTCAGAACCCCCAAGGTTCCCACCACCCTCAAACACCATTTATCACTCTTTGCTTATGCTAATTGGCCTGAGGGCAGACCATCTTTTATTGGGGGGGGGGGGGGGGGGGCAGGGAAGCAGTAGCCAAGCTCCAAGCACGGACCAAGATGCACAGCTGGAAGATGTTTTAGGACCCGTGGGAGGTGGTGAAGATGATGAAGAAGAGTGAAGATCTTATGTGGTAGTATTTATATTTTTTATGTTATTTTAGTTTTGTTATTTTAATTTCGTTTTTGCATTATGTATATTGGTGGCTCTAGTTTCACCATTAACCTCTTTGTTGGATGCACTTCTATTTTGTGATTTTTAAATTGTGTGTTTTTCCAAACCTTTTTGGTATACCCCACTTTTTAAACTTTTTGTTTTATTATCTCTGTGCTTGAGTAAGTTGAAGGAACCAAGATGATTGCGACGAACAAGTTGGGAAAATTTGAGTGGTGATGATAAGAACCAGCTGTCGACACTTCAAGGTACACCTTATTTTTATTTTTAGACTTTAGATGAATAGTTTAATGGTGTGTTACAAAATTGTTATCATAAAATTCCTTGAGTTACATTTTTACTTTGAATCAAATTAGGACCTAACCAATTGTGAGGTAACCTTTCGTTATACACTAAAATGCGGGAGACCGACAATTTCTGTTCAACTCATTCTTATCATGCTAAATCATACATTAATCTAATTTTTGAGAAAACTTTTTTGAAAAGGATAGAGGTAATCTTTGTTATTGAGAAAAACCACTTGGCCAAAGAAATTAAAAACCTTGTGAGGAGTGATCCGTAATAAACCCCTTTTGAGCCTATATTAGGATCCATCCGAAGTATAAATTTAAATACCATTGATAATATGGTAAATAAATGGATCCTAAATTCTTTTGTTTCAAGTGAGCCTAAACCAAAGTTGGTCGCAATGTGATTTTATTGCCTATTTCTAAGTAAAGAGTTAGATTGCATCAACTATGGTCAAAATGATGAAGTTGGGGAGAAAACATAATACATCACCTTGAAAATATTTGAGCTAACAAAAAGAAAAGCTCATGGTGGTGTGTTATCAAAAAAAAATTGAAAATAAAGATTGTTGAATAAAAGGAAACACTCTCTTAGAATAGGCAATCTTTAATTGAGTTCTTGTGATCATGTCCTTTCTCTATAACCCGGACCACATTACAACCCTTAAAAGACCTCTTGATTCTCAAAAAAATTTCATGATTTAGTGTATGTTGTGATGAACGCATGATTCGAGTTGTTGTTGATTTAATTGTTCAGATGAGTGTAAGAAAAACCTTATGATTATTCATCATCACTATGATGTGTGTGTAGTTTTGATTCAATTTTGACATGTATTACTTGGAATTTCTTGGTATAATTTTTGTAGCCAACCATTATTTTTATTCATGTTTTGTCTAATATTGAAAGTAAGTGTATCATAAGAGTGTTGTATGCTTTTGAACCATTTGAATATCATCCTCTAACACTTGTTTCATTCCTTGCCTTCGTAGATTGGTTTGCTTTAACGAATGACTTTTGTTTAACGACAAACAAAATGATAAGTTGGGGAGAGTTGTTAGGGACCAATTGATACTAATTTTTATCGGTCCCTTTTATCGATTTCTTATTAAATTCACACAAGTTTTTATCATAATTTAGTAAGCATTCAATTTAAGTTATTTTATTTTGTGTCGAATAGATATTTCACTTTTTCTCTAAGTTTTGTAGAATTTTTGTCAAGAAAAGAAGGATTGCATAAAAAGATCTCCGGAGCAACAATTGAAGAAAAAAGTTGGCAAAAGCAATGCTGAAGCAACAAAGCAAGCAATTTCCAAACTGGGCAGTTCGCGCCGCGACCACCCTTCGCGCCGCGAACTGAGTGAAATTCAGCCACATGAAAATTAATGAAACATGTCATGTCCTTGAAGAAAACCCGCCTTTTTTGTAGGGTGGCGCCCCATAGCCTATTAAAGGCACTTTTTCCTTGCATGTAAGACATAATCATTCCACCCTTTAGTTTTAGTATCTCTTAGGTTTGTAAGAAGATCTTAGAGAGATTTTAGAGAGATTTTCTTGTTTTCTTTGAGGAAGCTTCATGCAAGAAGAACTTCTTGAAGAATTTTCTATGGAATCAAGGAAGATGATGAGTAGCTAATTTCATTTCTTGGCAAGGTTGAGGTAGTAGTTATCTTTTGTTGTTTATGTAACATTTGTATCCTTGCATGTAACAAACTTCATCTTTGATAAGGAATAATATTTTTTCTCTTTACATTACAAAATTAGAATTGAATTATTGTTGAGAAAGGTAGTTTGATTCTTGAACTAAAATATTTTTCCAAGTAGAGAATAAATTGTAGAGATAGATTTATTCACTACTTTTTCTATTGTGTTAAGCATTCAAGATTATTATATCAATAGTTAGATGGAGAGATCGTCTAAGGATTTATATAGTAACTATCACAATTTTATATAGACATAAATATTAT
Organism: Lathyrus sativus; assembly: GCA_963859935.3. Taxonomy (NCBI): domain Eukaryota; kingdom Viridiplantae; phylum Streptophyta; class Magnoliopsida; order Fabales; family Fabaceae; genus Lathyrus; species Lathyrus sativus. Next base: position 2,576 of record CAWUDS030005171.1, on the reverse strand, counting down.
TGAGAGGACACTTGAATATTATCAATGGAGTTTGAATGCATGCATGTGATATTAAGAATGCATAAAAAAACAAAGATAATGAAACTCAATCTTGACAAGGCTTCTAAACTTTATTCTAAAACCATTTTTATTGTCCTATTTTTTTTATAAGTAAAAAGAACAATTTATTCATCAACAAACAATTTGAATATCTTTGAACTTACAACAATCGAAATTATAGAACGACGGTAATAACACCAATCTCTGTGGATGCGATATTAAAAATATTTGTCGGAAATATACTTTTCAACAATTACTCCATTTAAAATTAAATCTTTCACATAGCTATGTCTTATACCAATATGTCTAGATTTTCCATTATATACTTGGCTATATGCTTTAGATAGTGTGGATTGACTATCACAATGTATGGATACAGGTGCTATTGGCTTTGGCCAAATAGGTATCTCATACAACAAGTTTCTTAGCCATTCTGCCTTTTTACTACCTGCAGCCAGAGCAATAAATTCTGCAGCCATGGTGGAGTCGGCAATGTAAGTTTGTTTCTTCGAACCCCAAGAAACTGCACCTCCACCAAGATTGAAGATCCATCCACTAGTGGAGGCATGATCTTCAACATATGTTACCCAACTGGCATCTGTATATCCTTCCAAAACCGAAGGATATCCACTATATGTTAAACTATAGTTAATCATCCCTTTTAAGTATTTTAATACTCTATTAACAACATGCCAATGGTCTCTACTTGGATTACTTGTATATCGACTTAACCTACCAACCACATATGCTATATCAGGTCTGGTACAAGTCATAGCATACATCAAGCATCTGATTACCTTGGAGTATTCAAGTTGTGCCACTGGACACCCTCTATGTGGTTGCAAATTAACATTTTGATCAAATGGGGTAGAAACAGATTTGCTATTGAAGTGATCAAATTTCTTAAGCACCTTTTCGATATAGTGAGATTGGGATAAACCAATATGTTCACCATCTCTTATGATTTTAATTCCTAAAATCACATCTGCTTCACATAAGTCTTTCATATCAAAATTTTGAATAAAAAATCTTTAGTCTTTTCTACCTCTTTTAATTCAGTACCAAAGATTAACATATCATCCACATATAAACAAATCATAACCCCTTTTCCATTGTTAAAGTTACTATAAATACATTTGTCAGATTCATTTATTTTGTATCCATTGGCCAACAGAACTTGGTCAAATTTTTGATGCCATTGTTTGGGTGCTTGTTTTAACCCATATAAAGACTTAGTTAATTTACACACTTTATGTTCTTGGCCTTTGATAACGAACCTTTCAGGTTGTTTCATATACACTTCTTCATCCAATTCTCCATTTAGGAAAGCAGCTTTAACATTCATTTGATGAATAACAAATTTATATATGGAAGCGAGTGCCAAAAGCACTCTAATTGATGCAATTCTTGCAACAGGTGCATAAGCATCAAAATAATCAATTCCTTCTTTTTGTCTAAATCCTTTAGCGACAAGTCTAGCTTTGAATTTTTCAATGGTACCATCAACTTTCATTTTCCTTTTAAAGATCCATTTACACCCTATTTGTTTTGATCCTGGTGGGAGATCTACTAGTTTCCAGGTTTTATTACTCATAATTGAGTCCATTTCCTCTTGGATAGCTTCTTTCCAAAAGGAAGAATCTTGAGATTTTATTGCCTCTTCAAATTTTTCTGGGTCATTTTCTAGATTATAGCAAATTGGTCCATAACGATTTATGGAATCATTATTTCCTTCTACAAGGAACATAAAGAAGTCTGATCCATAGTTTTTCGCTTTTCGGATTCTTTTACTTCTTCGAGATTCTGAACATTCCAACATATCATTATTAGATACATTATTTTCTAGACTTTGAGCATCATAATGAACATTGTCCTTGGGATATTGAATTGAGGTAAATCTACTCTCTTGAAAAATTGCATCTCTTGACTCAATCACGATATTAATAGGATATGAGTCATTGGATTTAATAACCATGAATCTATATGCTTTGCTATTTTTAGCATAGCCCAGAAATACACATTCAATTCCTCTTTCTCCCAATTTCTTTCTTTTTGGTTCAGACACCTTTACAATTGCTCTACAACCCCAAACTTTTAAATAGTTTAGATTGGGTCTTCTTTTCTTCCAGAGTTCATATGGGGTTATCTTGTTCCTTTTATTAGGAACTCTATTCAATATATAACATGCAGTTAGCATGGCTTCACCCCAATATCCTTTAGATAAACCAGAATAGGATAACATGGCATTTACCATTTCTTCCAGCACCCTATTTTTCCTTTCTGCTCTTCTATTTTGTTGTGGGGAATATGGTGCAGTTATTTGATGTATAATACCAGTGGACTCAAAATAATTAGGATGATAGAACTCTCCCCCTCTATCATTCCGAAAACATTTAATGAAAGTTTCATGTTGAAGTTCTACTTGTGCTTTAAAAATTTTAAATTTTTCTAAGACTTCATCCTTAGAGTGCATTAAATAAACATAACAAAATCTAGTACAATCATCAATGAAAGTGACAAAATACTTTTTACCACCA